>JBBPCY010000032.1:17546584-17563293 GCA_037974405.1 Brachyalestes nurse | reverse complement strand
CACCTTTGTGTAGGGCTTCACGCGTCACTATCTCAGTAGTTTCTAAAACTTTGACTGAACCAAACGAAAGCAAAACGTGAAGCTCTCGGTGTGGTTAAATGTCTAACATGCTGTAAATAAAATAACGTGTTGACGGTTTTTTTCTTTCACAGTCTGGACAAGAGCAGCCGCGGTGCCCGTTGTCATGCAGCAGGGAATGGTGGGTGGAAAAATACCTTGTCGTGTCCCTTCATGCCTGTTTACCCGTTTTTCAGTGTTTCATAAAACATGCCTGTTTTCACAGCCCGACTGTGGGGTCTTCAAACTTCCCCTGTGCACCCGAGAGCACATCCCAGTGTGTGGATCTGATGGGAAAACCTATTCTAATGTTTGCATGCTGTGTCTTGAGAACAGGTAAGTCTTAACTACTTGGAAAAGTTAATACAAACTATATGGACAAAGGTATTTGGACACACCCCTTAATTCAGAGCCCCTTACTTCCAGTGAAGACCAATCTTAATTCAGTATACCAAGACATTTTGGACAATGCCATGCTTCCAACTTTGTGGACACAGTTTGGGGAAGAATCATTTCTATTCCAGCATGACTGTACCCCACTGCACAAAGCAAGCTCCATAAAGACATGGCTGAAGGAGTTCAGTGTGGATGAACCTGACTGACCCGCACAGAGCCCAGACCTCAACCCATCCAACACCTTTGGGATGAACTGGAACGGAGATTGTGAGCCAGACCTTCTCATCCAACATTAGTGCCTGACCTCATAAATGCTCTACAGAATGAATGAGCACAAAATTCCCACAGAAAATAATGTGGAAAGCCTTCCAAGAAGAGTGAAAGCTGTTATAGCGACAAAGGAGCTCAACTCAATATTAAAGTCTATGTATTTAAATGCAATGACATTAAAGTCCCTGTTGGTGTAATGGTCAGGTGTCCCAATAATTTTGTCCATATAGTGTAGCTTCTTTTCCTTTTTTTTCCCCTTTCCCCCAAAATTAAGTGTAAAGTTATTCTTCACTTTACTTCTACAGGGAGCGCAAAGTGAGCACTCGAATAGTCAACGCAGGGGCATGCTGAGCTACACCTGAACATCAGCTGTGTTATGTGTTCCGTCCATGTAATATTCTTAATATTAATGTGTCAATAGCCTGTTTTTTTGTCATTTTAATGCCTTCTTGTATTCTATCTTTTAATCTTAATTAAAGATTCTGAAAAGTTCCTCCCTGGTTATGAGGATTTGAATGTTCTTAGTGGTAAACCAGTGAATTATTGCAGAATACAGAAGCAACAGACAGTACAAACCTTTTAACAATGTTTATAAATCATCAGTGAGTTTGCTGCTTGGGTCTCAGTCATTTTCAGAGGTTTCAGGTAGGCATGAATGTGAGTTGTGAGGGGTCTTCTGAAAATGGCTACTTTTAAACATTACCTGACTAACTTACATAAGTTTACTTTTAACTTTGCACGTCAGTCCCTTTCTGAGATTTAAAAGGTTTCCACTTTCATTCCGTAGTTTGGATTAGGATGAGATCAGCCCAGTTGGGCTTCAGGAGGTCTGGCCCTAATCCACCACACCTGGCTCAATCCACCACACCTGTATCCAGTATGTAACTTGACGAACCTGGTTAGGTGTGGTGAACTAGGATTGTAAGTAAGGTTGCACAATATATTGATTGTCTTCTAATCATTGTTGCAGTATAGTTACTACAGTACAGCTATCGCAGAAGGCTGCAATATGTAAATGAACCTCTGACCAATCAGTGTCATTACAAAGCTGACCAATTATAGCTCCAGGTGAGTTACTTGGTGTTCTGATGAATCGATGTCTTCATGTAATGCAACAAAACTTTTGGGCAATCTTTAACCATTAAAGGTGTTGGCAAATAGGTGCATAAATGGGTGTGACTATAATGGTGTAGCCAGAATAAAGAGATGTATTTGGTTGTGTGACATCATAAAGTATGATTTTAAAATGGGCTGTTATTTGAGCTTATTTTCTAAATAAGGACTGTATGGATAGGGGAGTAAACTGAACATTTGAAACAATATTCAGCCTCTAAGCATTTTTACTTCCAGAGAAGTGAATATATGGACCCTTTAATATCTTGAAAGTCATTGCAATAAGCAGCAGTATATTATTAGCGGTACTGATATTTTGCCCATATCTCGCAGCTGTGTAGTACTACTCCCTTCAAGCCCTTTGGGAGTATCTAATGATGTGTTAAAGGTTTTGAAGCTCTATGAACTGATTTGAAGTTTTTCTATTGTCAGATGAATTTAATACTTCTTTACTGCAACACACTAAAGGGCAGAGGATGCACATCAGTAGACTAATTTTATGGATCCATCATATGGATAAAAGTAAGACATTTTAGATTTTAGCCTGCAGTGACAGCGTTCACATTTGCTTATCTGGTACATACAATATTTCCAATATGATTTGAAGCACAGACTTTGGAAGCCAGAGGAGGGTTGGGCACCCCTGTCTTGCATTATTGCCACAAATTTAGTTTTCCTGATATCTTTGTGGGCATCACATGAGTATAGTATTGTCGCTGTACTAACCAATCCATATCATCAAAACAGTAACTTCATATGAGAAGGAAAAGACCATTTTCACCTCAAAGCTTTTTTTTCAAGGGTTTTTAACAATTGCAGTTGGTCCATTCATCGTGAAACAATCACACTATAAAGGGCGGCTTTTAAAAGTGAAAAATGGATGTTGCTGGAAAAAAAAGATACAATTACAAGTTTCTCTTGATTTCTTGTTTTAATGACGTCTAATGGTGGAATGGTGGGTTTTTGATATCACAATGTAAACAGATGTATAGATTTTGATGTTTTTTAAGAGATTTAATGTTGTTCTACACAAGAATATGAGTTTCTAATGGTAGACATTAAGAAAATTCAACTTGATTCTTAAAGCTACAAGGCGTTGATAGGAAAGTGATGTTTTTAAAACTGATTTAAAATCCATGAGGCCGGTGAGTCCCACCTCGTTTTCATTATTTTCTTAATGATCAAGTCCTTCTTGAACTGAACCAGGTGTGTCGGAGTGTGGAAAACAAACTGTGCCATGCAGGTGGGCCTCCAGGACCGCACTAGGCAACATTATGCAGTTGGCGGTATCCAAAAGCACAATAATGGCTTTTCTTCTAAATCAGCCATCCCTAACCTGGCTTCTAAAGAGCTGCCTGCAGTTCTTAGTTACAACCCTAATATAACACAACTTGCCGGAGCACCCTTACTAGATGAATAGTGTTTGAACTAACTATAAGCTTTAATTAGACAAATAATCCCATTTGTGAAGATTCTTTGAAAACATTCAGTGATCAAGTACTTTACAATGTAAGGAGGGAGATGTATTTATTATTTTTCCTGGAAAAATTTATTTTTGTATCATTCTGACCCTAAATTAATGTTGTAACCTTTGACTTGAGGTGGATCTGTCTGTTTGCTGTGATACAAGGTTGCATTTGACCTTAAAAGAAAGAATCCAAAGCACTGTTCAGAAATTCTACTGTTTGAAAGTCTTTAGTAAATTACAGGAGGATTTCCCCCATTATTTCTTTAGCTATAGTAAAATAATGCATTTGAATTACACAAACACAATTCTACATATTCACACTGCCATAAAAAGATGCAAAAAACCCTTTTTATACTTATAATGCAGTCCTTTTCAATGTCTTCTACCACTGGGTTGCTGTAGGGGGCGCTGTTGTGTTTCTAGTGCCACAGGTTTAGGTTACTGTCACTTAAGTGCAAGAAATGCATTAGAGGTTTTGTTTTTTGTTCCACACGATTGGAAACATAGATTAATCTTTAAAATACCAATTTCCAGATTATTCATTGTCCCTCTCTTTTTTTTTATGGTTACACTGCAATAAGATTCAGCCCAATGTCCTTCTGATAGAATTCAAATATTCCATAATTCTAATCTATACAAAATGTATCAAATATGATTGTCAGCTTGTTTAGAGGCAAATGTCAAAGGCACTGAAATGTCTGAGCACAAATCAGACGAACCCCATTCGTGAGAAGAAAAAACGAATCGTATCTTCGGCTGCCTTTGGCTTCATGTTTTTGAAATGAGCTAGAAACGCTGAGCAGGAGGAGTCGGGAAGTAACGCTACAGGGAACAAAGCTACAGAGGCAGTCCTGAAATGCAAGTTCAGTCCAGGGTGGACCCACAGTTGGTCAGTCTTATGCTCAGTCCGTTGTCGGTGGGGATGTGTCTAGAGCCTCATGGCCTGTAGGTTTTGATCACGTCCTTGATGGGTCTCCGGCAGATGGGGCAGCAGGCGTTTATCTGCTTCTTCAGCTTCAGTCCGCAGTCGTTACAGAGGCACATGTGTCCACACGTATAGATGACTGTGTCCACCTCCTGATCGAAGCACACCGTGCACTCTCCGTTCTTGCTGCCCGGTGGTGTCTCTGGAAAGACGAGGCTTGGCGAGAGGGGGGGGCTGAGAGGAGAGCTGGGGGCTGTCACTGAGGAGAAACACACATGACCGTCACATTCCAGACTTTCAGGTTTTGTTATAGTACAGCATACGGGCGGGCAATACGGCAAAATATCATATATATATATATCTTAGTTTTATATGGTTTTTCTGAGGTGTGCAAACAAATAGGGACAAAATACACCAGTAACACTGTATGGCCACTAAAAAAGGCTACATTAATCTGTGTGTAATTATTTCAATTCAGCGTTTGCATGAATAAACTGTTCTAGATGGTTTAGGTACAAAAATGAAAACTGGTAGTGACAAATCAATAAAATAAGATTGTAGTATAATAGATCCACATTCAGTCAATGCTTGTTGTGCAAATTATACACATTGACTTGTTGTTTTCCAGAAGTACTAAAAAGGCCTATCCTATTCTCAGAAAAGTGGACCTTTTTTCTTATTGGCCTTATTGTCCACCCTTAGAGTAGCAGTGATACAGTGAAAATACTCCTTTATAATGCTTCCACTGACATTTAAACAATGAAAATGAATTAAAAAGCTCCTTTTTCAATATAGGTTTTCATTTTATTTCAGGTATCAACAAAAATGTATCCTCCAAGTGAAAAATATTTTTTTTGATATTCATTTCCATTGCATGCTTAGACAGAACTTTAAGCTTTATGTCTAAAATGACTTGTTTGGGGTTTAAGGACATTGCAATATCAAGGCTATACATGCTTACACACTGCCTGTCGAAGTCTAGGGAGAAACGCACATTTTCACACAAAATGTCTTTTGGGTCACATAAAGCAGCCAAGTTTCAAAGACCTTGGGTACATCACTCAGTTTCTTATATATCAGAGTGTCCTAGTTGCGTTAATTTTTTGTCTAAATCCAGGGATTTTTCCCTTCAACTTTTTCTGTATGCAGCTCTTCTTCCTCCCATAGACAATTGCTCAGAAATCAATCAAAGTCTGCAATCTTTAAGGATATATCCGTTCTTTAAATGTGCTCAGAGGAAGAAAAGAGATATGAGGCTGATGTGACTTGTAACATCAGAAATGAAACCACTGAGGTGGGGAGCGCTACTTTAGGGTTTTGTCTGTCCTCATTCAAAACACCTTATTCAGTTTCTCTGCTTGCACCCTGTTCTTACTGGATCATTAACGGCATGGTACTTAACTTGTATAATTAACTTGTTGATGGGTGAACTGTGTTGATGGGTGAACTGTGCTCATATGAATATTTATTATTAGCAGACCTTTAAAGTCTGATGAATGGTTATGAAAGGGACAACTGAGTGAATGACCTCTCATGTGACAAACACATTTGGTGTCGTATGATGCATCTCATCTACTCCTCCACACTGCTCAATGGGAGGAGCTCAGACGCAAGTAAAAGAAGCAATGAAATAAAATATAGATTCACAATTAAAGATATGCACCCACTGACTTTAACTTAGGTAGGTCCGCTGATGAGCTGAATAAAGTGTTTTGAAAAGTTTGACAGTGCTGCAGCCCACGGATCACAATAGGGGGATAAAAAATGGAAATCTTTAAACAGTTTTATAGTTTGAAGAATTTCATAGTTTGAAGACGTTATTGCAAACGGACAAAGGAAACTGGCTCATCTGTATCATTTTTTAAAAATTCTGACCTATAGTGTGAAATGTGAACAGGATTTTACAGCTGTAACATATAGTAGTTGTTTTGGCACCAATTAATATGTTGACCAGCCAGTACTGACAAGTACATAAAGGGCGGCATTCTCACTCACCCAGAGAGGATTCGGAGGCAGAAGAGGATCTGTTGACACTGAAAGCCAGGTCAGAGTCACTGTCATCAGAAGTTGTTCCTCGGGACACGGAGGGGGATGTGGAGGGGCTCGCCTGCAGAGTTCCTGGAAGGCAGAGAGAGGGGTTCAGTTCACCATCTTCCCTCCAGACATCTGCCTCTCTATTAGAAAGGCTGCTTGTCCAAGTTAAGCAACCATGGTTTCATTTTAAACTTTTAAATAATTTGCAATTCCTGAGCAAAGACATCCTGTGCACAGCAGCTTATATCTAATATATACTGGCTATACCGCACACTGCAGCAAAAGCCAAACAACGTGTTACACATCAGTGTCACATGTCAAATTGTGCGGACAGCATCTTGTTCTGAAATCCAGCAACAAAGAATATCATATGGGACTTATGTCATGTTGTTTAACTGTCATGCCTCAGTATGGACTGTTGACCAAACAATATATCAGCCTTCATAAGCTCACAGGCTGTCATACTGCTATAAATCACATTACTGGACTCAGAAAGACCAGGGGCCTATTTTGAAGGAATTCTACAGAGCAAAGTGGCATCCCAAAATAAGGCAGGCTGAAGGATGTGCCAGCAGTTATTTCTGGGGGCAAAAAACTAGCCTGGGAGAAAAACAGCTTGAGCAATAATGCCTACTCCCCACAACAGAGGAGCTGAAAGATGGGGAAAAGCAAAGATGATCTTTCGCTCAACCCTGCAAAAATGTCCACTCCTGAGATATCTCTGTGTTAAACGTCAAGACCGCTGGTATGCTGTTATTTTGCATTTTTGTGATCTTTGCTAAGATATAGGCTTATCTTTATTTAATGTCAATGAAGTATTAAAGTTTACCCACATGCCACCTTAACACCATGCTGAGGTGAATTCAGTACTCCAGGATGTCTGCAACCTTTCATTTATTTATTTAATATTAGCTGTTTATGTTTGTCTCTGAGTTGCTATTACATTCTGGGGCAAGTTCCAAGTATAAAAATGTGATCCCAAAAACGCAAATATTGTGGAACACTTCAGATATTTAGCATATTTGTTATTCGATGTAACTGTGAGATATTCTACTTGTCTTCTGATCAATAAAATATACAGCTACGTTCCAAGAGCACCCATGTATACTAGAAAAACCACGTTGTTGTGTTTAGGTAAAAAAAAAGCCTAAAAATGCCTATTTTTATAGTGTAAACCCTAAATATGCCCTCAAATATGCTCCAAGAACACTTTAATTTCATTTTAAGCTCACTTTAATGCATCACCCTTAAAGAAAATGTAATGGTAAATCCATATTCGTAATAAAAATGCAGGGCTTTAAACAAGACAAACACTGAGACGATCCATGGGGGAGATTCTGGTCTGGAGTGCCACCAATGCTTCAAAAGGCAGCAGCAAAGTGAAGTGAATAATCAGAATCAGAAAACGTTACTGAAACCCAGGGGAAAATGGTTGAAAACCGTTAGCATTAGAAGCGCGTTAGCATAAGTCTCTCTACCCACATGTTTAGACAGGGCACAGCTTACTAATACTGAATAAACTGAGATGACTGCAGAAAATTGAGGAACAAATGTTTAAAACACTAAAATACGACACAGAGCAGCCATGCACACACTCTCTCTCTCTCTCTCTCTGAGAGAGTGTGTGTGACGGCTCCCTATATATATATATATATATATATCCACAAAAAAGCAAAAATAATTGGAGGATATTTTGTAGTTTCTGCGTTATTGTGGAGATTTCCGCGTATTTGTGGAGAGTTCGGTTCTCAGAAAAAATTTGCGTGTTATTGAATCCGCCAATGCTGAACTGCGTAACACTGGGGGATTACTGTACACTGTGCTGATCTAGATTTGCTTCTCCCTTTTTCTTGTGGGGGCAACATTTTACTATATTTTTTCAGGGACGATTCCATCTACTAGTCTCCCTAAATCACACAGTGCTACCAAGCTAGGATGGCTAGCACCACAGCATATTTCCAAAGTTCCGCTAACACAACATTATTAAACAACTGAACAAGCTTGGAGAAGAACTGCAATTGTTAGTGCAATCAGCTAACAGACACCTGGACTGGATAGAATTACTAGCATTAAAAGAGTAATGGGAGGACCACCATACCAACCAGAAATATTTTTTTTAATTTTAGTAAAAGATTTGAAAAACTGCAATTTTACATTTGCAAGAAATACAAATTTTATTATGGTCTACATTATCAACAGCATTGTCTAAAGAGGTGGTGATTATCCTAACATCCCTGAGATTGTAAACGGCCTGTGGATGAGTTAGACCAACCCAAACTCCTACTCCTACAACCCACTACATGGCCCCGATGGGGACCCACTGCTATGCTCTTCATTTTCTACTCAAATACGCCCAACCAGCTCATGAGCTTATTTCAAGTTGGACATGGTATTGGGGCAAAAACTGGAAACTGCACAGTGAGTCTCCATGAGTGGAGTAAAGAACCACTGATCTAGTTGATCTAGAGGTCACTCTTTTGACACTTGCCTAATATCCTGAGTCGGTTGACGGCGCCGTGCAGGGCAAAGAAGGTCCACAGCACTTGTGAGGAGTCGACACACAGCAGGCGTCCACGGGCCACTCCATTCACCCCATGATGCACCTCTCCATTGGCCAGCAGGGTGAAGCTGAGCACATCGCCCGGCCCAGGCACAGGGAAGCCCCTGTACACCACCCAGTACTCTTTGCGGTCCAGAAGCACATCCGGATCAGCTGGCAGCTCCCCTGCATGGAGCGTGCCTGGGTCACAAGAGGTCATCCCGAACAGGAGCGCCCCAAAGTAGGGCAGTCCCAGGTGGCCCACCTCGACGTACATGGTCTCGTCCACATGTATAGGCCGGTCGCTGAACACCAAAGTCCGGCTACTGTCCAGGAAGTGGATGCAGGCAACAGCTCGGTCGTTGGACAGCACTACATCAGCCCCCCGCACGGGGTGAAAGTGAAGATCAGTGTCGAGGGCTGGCAGTGGGCCACGGGGGGACCTCTGAATGCTGAAGGAGGCAGAAGAAGACGGGCCAGATGTGGAGGAGGGGGAAGAAGAGGAGGAGCAGCAGGGACTGAGCTGGTTGTAGCCACCAAGCTGAAGGGTGGCCATCTTGGCAGCGGCCGCCTGGTTGGTCTCCAGCTGGTTGTTGCTGTAGTTGGCCGAGTCGTGGTTGCTCTGGGGCAGGTAGGCACTCAGGCGTGCTGCACTCAGGCAGCTCGTGCCCACGCTCTCAGCAAATGTGCTCTCTAGAAGAAAGGCGAGAAAGTCAGTGATTCTCTCATTACAACAAGACTTCAGAAGCTTTAGAATCATTCTGCTCCAATAACCCTGCATATGAGTTCCCAAAAGAGCAAAAAACAACAGCAGGGGTACTCCAGGACCAGGGTTGGGAACCACTGATCAAAATCAAGAGTTAAATCTAGTCCAGAATACCGTCTGCCATGCTCTGCATTCCCTGATTATTCACCTCATTTATATGTTAGACCTGGTGTGTTTGGGCAGGGAAAACCTGAAACTATGCAGTCCCAAGGAGTGTAGTTGAGAACCACTGATCTAGCTATTCTAGAAGTTACCCTTCAGCTCTTCACCCTCCACAATGTTGAAACCACTGTAATACCAATACAGCAGATAAAAGAACAAAAATACCTAGAAGAAGAAAAACAGACATGATCAAGTAGTTAGCACACATTACATGAAAATATGATGCCAGTTTTAAGCCATGCTCCTAGCTTCTGCTGACGCTAAATCTACCACTTTTTTTTAACATAAGTTGCATTACTCTTGTTTACACATTATCAAAAACAAACCATAAAGTACCAGAAACATTTTCCTGTCATTTCTCTTCTGTAAATTGATCTTTAACTACTTTATATGATACTGATTTAAGTCACATTAAGTCATTTGATGTCTGACAGGGTAATCAAGTCGCACGCCTTGACTGACAAGCTAGACACAACATTTGCATGCGTCTGGTTTTGCTCTACTGACAGACTTGCGGCCCCCCAGTATATCAGCCTCAGCAGTGCAGGACCACTCACTCTCCAGGGATATGCAGCAGCCCTTACCAAATATGGCCAGGGCTCCCAACAGACAGAAGATAAACAACGTCACAGAGTGGCGGGGAGAGTGAACGAGAGAGAGTCACTGGTTTGTATCTGGTTTCTTGGTGTGTCTTTTGGCCTCATATACTGTCTATACGTCTCATATGCAGTGTGTGTGTCACCCCAGGAGCGGTGCCGGGATACGATTCCCTTGTTGCCACACACACTAAAGCCGTCAGTCTGTCAAGGTGTGACAGCGACCCATGACACCTCTGTCACCATGACGTCTGTTCCCCTGGTGCTCTGCCCTCCTCCAGTGATCAGGGGCCCTTCCAGAGTAGCTGGGGCTCAGCCGAGAGAGTACTATCTTATCAGGACAAAAATAAGCTCTTGAACATGCTGGTATCCTAATTGTCTTGCATTGCTGCCACTGCTTGCATGAGGCTAGAATAGACAAGATAGTGGACTTCCACAGGAGGAACTACTCTGAGCTGAAGAATTTGACAAGAGTCGATACCAGTGGTTCTCAGCTCTGGCCCTAAAGTACACCAGGCCTGTATATTTTGGTGTTTTCCCTGCTCCAACACACCTGACCAACTAACCGGCCCTTCTTGAACTGCATGGAAAACACTAAAACCAGTGGACTATACTAAAAAAGCACTGTACACATACTCTCGTTTCCATAATAAAACAGCTAATATTGATCTACATGTGTTTGAGCCACAATATGGGCTCATATGGCAAAATGTTCTGATACTGATACTTGACTAATTCCTGATACCCGACTAATTCCTGAATTATAGTTTACATATCTACTTAATAAGTATTCATTGCTTAAAATTACATGAGTACTCTTTGTTCTTAATTTTAATTCTTCTTGCGTCATACCCAACAGGCTTGAGGACTGTGAGATGTGGGTGTTCAGCTGTGTGGAGTTTTGAAGACAGTGTAGACAGCACATAAAAGACATTGCAATGTTTTTTATTCATATGTGCTTTTGTTTAAAGAACTGCTGATGTTAGCGACACCCACGTCAACCCATTGCCAGTCTAGGTTTTGGAATGACAGTGTTTACTGGCTCACTGAAGCTGATAAGACTGCTTAGGTATTTGAATTTGGTCATGAACAGCACTGAATTTCTGGACACCGTGCATCATGTTATTGAAATAAATTGTTTTAGTACCATAAAAGTATTGAATTTTTGAGCCTGCACAGTAAAACAGACAAGCATCCGGGTGACTTTATAGTGTACTTAAAACTAAACGATACTTTACATTTTTTGTTTTATGTTGTTTTAATGTGTTATTTGAAGTTCCCCCCATCCTACAGCAGTATATTCTACACACAGATCTGAAAATAAATTACAGCTTGTACTGTATATCTTCATAGAGGCCCCAAAAAAGAGAAATCTGAGTCACATTGGAACAACTCTATGCAGCTTATACAGTTGTTGATCAATATCTGCTATTCAACCAAGTTACTGCCAGCTAAGTACACCTAAACAACTCCTGTCAAAGAAAAGTCAGAGTTTAAAGCAAGAGTAAAGAAGGGGTTAAGAGTAAATTTTTTGGGGTTTTTTTAATATGGGGAAGAAGAAAAAAATATATACATTTTAAGGGGATGCGTTGGAAGAGAATATTTTGTTCCTTAGGACAGATTATCTCTAATTGCAGGAGTAAACTACAAGGAAATCAGAATTTAAGTGAAATAATACAGAACTCACCAAGCAAGGTGACCTCCTGCGTGATCCCATAGATGTCGATGATGGCCCAGAGTGGACATCCCACACTCAGGCCGCAGTGGAAGAGGATGGGCTCTCCCTCGTTGATGGCGTAGAAGACACGGCCGTGCCGGTCAGCCCAGAAGGCCAGCACGTTTTCCCGGATTGCCAGCCTCTCCGGCAGGGCTTTGGCCCAGTACCCCGGACAGGTCACCAGGTCGGGACAAGCGTACTTTGGGATGTCGGCTGAGGCCAGCTCACCAGGGTCCAGGCTCGTAAAGCCGAATCGTAGTGCCCCGCTCCAGCCGGTGTGAACTCCAGACAGACGCAGACGCACCTTCTCATAGAGACGCACGGGCCGCTGACTGAAGGTGATGCCATTGCAGAAGCTGTTCTTGCGCGTGGCGCGCCGCAGCTGCGCATCCAGTCGAATGTTCTTGCCCTTGGCATGCGGATGGAAGCGCGGCGATTCCAGGCTGGCAGGCTGCTGGCCAGACGTGCGCCGCTCCACCGCCACCGCACCGTGCTGCAGGGAGTAGTACTGACGGCTGGCCACCGGGCGGTGCTGCAGGCTCGCATCTGCTGGTGCAAAAAAATTGAGACAGGTCAACAACAGTGTAGGAGAAAGGGCTCAATGCGGGTCTTTTGATATAGGGATGAATATAGTTCTCAAGATTATTATCAGAACATTAAATATGAAACTCAGACAGAACTGGTGCCTCAAACCCATACTTCAACTCCTCAATTTCACAACTACATAACTTACATATTAGTTCCCTAATCATAGTTACTGAGTAATATATAATACTGTTAACAGCAGTAACTGAGCGAAAAGCCTGGAATTATGGAGTTAAATGTTTTGTTTTTAAGAGAATTTGACAAGAAGCCATGGCCGCTCCTTAGAGAAAACATTGTTGAGTTTATACTAGTCTTATGACATCAATTATTTAGACACAGATCTCTTGAGACCCTTTTCCAAACTAAACTTTTAACCAAAATACACTGTACTGTATCTAAAAAGCTTCTTCCGCTAAACCTCTTCAGTTTGGGGGGAGTTGGGGGTGGGTGGTGGGGGGGATAATGTTCCCACAATGTCCTTTCACTCCCTCTGACATCCCACACATCTGCTAATGCCTGCTAGATAAATACACTCTCCAAATTTCTCTCTAATGAACAACATAAGGAGAGCATTTGCCTTTCACCATGAACTTGGTGCTCAAGGGCATGGAAAAGGCATTACCCCTGGAACAATAGCATACCAGTGGCAGCACTAAAATCTACGATGATGACAGCATTGACAGATCTCCAACCAGCCAAAGCAAATATAGCCGTATCAAAGCAGCGCAAATCAAGGGCAGTAAATAACGATACAATTACACTGTCCACCATGAACAACCGCTCTCAATCAAAACCCAGGTAAGACTGGTTCTCATGCTCAAAATGCAACCTCCACACTGGGTGTGTCTTCATGAAGAAATGAGCGTCCGGAGAATCATCTGAGCAATATTTACTGCTGATCCACTGATACTAAAGCAGTTTAATGAATATCACACTGAACAACAGCATGATTCATTAAAGACAACTATGATTGGAATTTCATACAAAACAGTATGTGAAACAGTCGAGAAAAAATATAAACATTTTCTCCTACTTTTTTGAGAAATTTTTGAGAAAAACATATACATGATCCATATCTTATACTCTCTTAAAAATAAAGATGTACAAATGGGTTCTTTGTATGATACCATAGATGAACCAGTTTCATCTATGAACAAGTTTCTAGTAGCAACCTTTGTTGAACCAGTGTAGAAACATTATGTTCTTTACACTTTAAAAAGAATCTCTTTTCAAACTCTCCAGTAAACCAAAAGAGTTTATTCTATGGTTCACAAAACCTTTTGTGTAACCATTTTAATCCCAAAAAAAGGATACTGAAAATGTCTTAATGTATCATGATGTTATATTATTGCCATATGGTCCATGCTTATAGTACCATATGTACTTCATCCACATGTTGGAGTAAATATTGAATCCAAGCTGCCATACCTCATTAAATAATCAGTGCATAATCATACTTAGCTGAAGTTTTTAACCTCAGAACTTTCCAGAGGAAAACATGTTCCAGTATTTGTCCATTGTTTTCTGAAATAGGTGTGATTTAGTGTAATTGGATTGCTATTTATCACAAACCACTACTAGTTGAACACTACCTCTAATTACATTCGAAACCATGACGCAGTAGTCAAAAATGCCAGAACACATGTAGCATCTCCATCTCTGTGAACCAGACAGTGCCTCTCAGAGAGCGAACTGTAAACCTGCAAGCTGCTGTTTCTGATCACCTCCCTATGTGAAAGGCACACATACTGTCATTAAACCATTTGCACTTCCACAAAGAAAATTAAACACATCTGTCATGACAAGCAAAGCAAGCTGCACACTCACTTTTCGCCTTATTGAACTAACCATCTGATGTTTTTATGATCTCCATATGAACAGAACATAGATTTGGATTAGTCAAAGTGGTTTTGTGTGTAAAAAATAAAAGGAATATAAAATGAAACGTAGACCTTCTGAGCTTCCATAGAAGGTCTAATGATTTCTCATTTTTATTTCATTCTATTTAATACAATCAACTTACTGTAGTAAAACTCTTCTTACAAAGTTTTGGTAGTTAACAAAAGGGTTAAGATCTGGAAACCCCCAGTTGAGTTTTTTAGGATTTTTTACTGAAAGAGTCGCTGTAAAACTGTAAAACATTCATGTATGTTGCAAGCTTAAAATCAAATATACAAGAGCTTTTTATGACCTGTGGTAAATGTTCCCTATGTAGACCCGAGCAGAAATATGCACCGTTGAGTTCCTTTTTTTACTCCCATTTTGACATGCATGGCCAGAACTGAAGGCCTGGTGCTATTATTTATGGTTCACCACCAGTAACTAAAGGTGTTACAGTACAGTCAACTCACGATTCGGTTTGACAGTTGATTCGGGACTCACGGTTCGACACACTGACGATAAATTCAACAAACTATAACAACAGTTCATTATCCTCACAATACGTAAAATGAAGTCAGAACGAAGAAAATGATGAGTGGGTTCTGTTCTGGTGCAATTTTAATAACTAGAGACTAGAGCTATTTCATAACTATTTCAATGCATTCTTACATTCGTACCAGAACACGAAGGAATATAAACCAGACATTTTCCTAGATATGGCTTTTTGAGCACATCAGCATAATTAGACTTAATACCATTGATGGTCACAGTGCCGAAACTACACAAAAAGAATATAATTGCCCATTTACCACCACTTTCTTGTGAAAATGTCCTTACTTGTCAAGTAAAATGGGTCAGTAGAGATACTAATAACTTCAGTGCATGCATTACTGCCACTGGTTTGCTTTCAGTACTCTTTTTTGGATCTGTTATCTTCTACTTATTTTCTCATGTTTTCCCACAGTTTACTTTCACATGCAATTTATAAAGGCAAGATCAGCAATATAAAAACAGAATAAAAACTAGAATAAAAGGAAGCATTTGCTGATCTGTGCTTTTACATTTTATGTTCATAGTGAGGAACAGGGTTAGATAAAACCCAGCTGACTGCGGAGATGGTGCTGGGAGACCACAGGTCTATTTCATAAACAGAGTCAAGGTGCGAGGCATAAAACATCCGAGTCGCCTCCTCGCAAGCTGTGTGATTTAGGTACCTTTTCCGCTGCTCTGAGCACAGGCTAAGGCGAGATGAGAGCCGTGAACTGCACTTGTGAAGCGGAGCGCGCGTTTGCTCGCCTTCCAAATATAGATCTGCCTGATCTGACAGCAAATCGGCATTGTAGCAGACGACGATGCTGCAGTCCACTCCTCCAGTGCCTCGCTCTGGCATGTGCACGAAAGGCCTCATGCCATCTTGTCACATTTCTGCAGCAGCAAATGCTGCAGGCTCCAACAGGCTTCATGTCAAAACCAGGCTCCAAAAGCAAAGAAGACGGCCCAACAAGAAAATGCAATCCAGAGTTTAAGGGCCCATGCCACAACGTTATGACGCAAATAAAAAAATGTGCCAATTCCCCAACTTTGGTAGCGATTCTTTACTGGACCGCTACATATTCAAGTACTGGACCGAAGTTTGTTGAATTGTAATTACTGCAATAAGTGTGAAATAATAACTTTACAGCTTGTAGTTCAACTGTGTACCAAAATAAGTACAGCACAATCTGACACTAGCAGAGACAGGGGCAAAACATAGCAGTGGGTAAAATGCAACATGAATATTTTATGTAGTTAAACCATTTATGTAGTTAAACACGTTCAAGTAAAATCTGCTTTTGGTCACTGCCTTGGATTTCCATAGCAACCTCTTCACAATTTTTCACAGCAATTGGACATGTATTTCCCAAGAGTCACCCTTCAGACTATATTTGTCCCAGAAAAGCAACTCTATTTCCTCATAAGTGTTGTTTTATAACTGAAAGTCACAGAACTCACACCTATACTGTTTAATCAGCCTTGATGTAGTATCTTGATGTAGCACTGTTTGGAAGCACATAAACTGCTTACAGTGAGAATCAACCAAAAGTCATACACATCACTACTCAGGTTCATTCACAAGTCATCTTACTCCAACGCAGTTTTATCACAACCCAGCCAGCTTATAGACACTTTTAAGCCCAGTGTCATAACTTACATGTACTCA
>JBBPCY010000032.1:17518721-17543988 GCA_037974405.1 Brachyalestes nurse | reverse complement strand
TGTATGTTTGTAAACTTGTGGGAGGGCTCTTTGAAACCCTAAGACCCTCAGCTATTGGTTAAAGAAAAGAAATTGACATGAAAATCCTCCTATTACGGCGAAAAACGTATGTTTCTGGGCGGGAACTGTATACGGGAAGGAGAAGGGGTGTGTCGTGATTCACCCTCCTCACACCGCGACATGGGTTCGTGGACCTGAGTGTCGCGATTTCGGTTTTATATCATATATCGTTACAGCCCTAGTTAGTTGTAATGCAGTGTAACTAGGGTTGCACTGATATTGGATATGTTGATGCAAGTATCCAATGTTTTTCACGTATACACGTATAAACATATGCAGAATACACTTTTGTAGCTGAGACCACATATACCTGGAATAGCACTACAGAGCTATGTAACATTTATTTTAATCCTTTACAAATGCAATAAAATAAACACAATGCTGCTACTTCAGCGCAGTATCAGTTTTAGGTACTACTGCTATGAAACACATTAACTTCTTCAAATGGCTCAAAATAATGGTCATTTCTAATGTCAATATATTTTAAGCAATTATCTGCCAACAACGATACGATTAAAATATCACTACATATTCCTAGTTACTACTAAGCTTTCCGAAAAAGCAGTTCATATTCATCTTTCGTTTTATCTTGGTGATATTAGCTCCTCGGCTTTTTAGACATAAACTTATGTATCTTGTTATTATTATTTATTTTCATATATGTTCATATATTATTTACATAATTAGTTTAGGTATTTAGGTTGGAACTTTTTAGCAGCCGTTCGACCCTCGTTTCTCCCAATTAATATTCTTATGGTAACGTTCACACTCTGCTTTCAGCTGCACTGTTTAAATTTTAAATGCTGAAAAAAGGTACTTTTCACATGTAACAGAGATGTGCATGGTGCTTGTATAACTAAACAGTTAGATTATTTAGTTTAAACCAAAGTGTGTGAGACTGTGTGCCATTCTCTCATCCTCTTTGGGAGATTTTCATCATCATAATTTTAAGACAGTTTGGACAGAATGCCCTAGTTGGCAGGGCTTGCAGAGTTTTGAGGAAAAAAAAAAAACATCTCGCAGGAGAACTTGGACAGTTCGGCCCGTTTTGTTTCCACGAAAGTTCACAAATGACGAAACTGAAACAAAGCTGATTGCTCAATAGTGCAGGGAGGAGGTGACGACAAAGCTGTTTCTGCTACAGCAGCCAAACTACTTCATATGAAAGCAAGCGGCCAAAAACTACTTCATATGAAACTTGCTAAGTTGCGGGACAAAGACCTTCTGTGTCATGAGGGAAAGGAACCTCGCAATAGGACATTAGATAAACATATACATTCATGGCATTTATTATAATTAATTATTAAGTTCATACAAACAAATCGGCAGCTGGACTGCATGTACGTTCTTTGCGTTCTTCCCAAAGGTGAAGTCCAGGGTCGCATGTAGTTCTTATCCGCAGTGAGTGACCCAGGCCTATTGCTTACACTCAGGGAATGTGACGACAGAGGCACCGGAGAGTGAGAGAGTAATCTGGCCAAGTACAGTTCGCCATGGCGGCACTTTAATGTGAGCAGTGAGCTCCCCTCTGAGGACTAACGCACATGTGATGGAGTCTCATTTATTTTTAGAGACAGCGTGCCATTGTAGAACTGTCTAATCCTTCAAACACCCCTAGGAAAAGTGCGAAAAATCATCACGGGATGAATCTGTTCATGCATTTTCCCACATATACAAAAAATAAACAAAATGTCCAGCTGACATACCATTTTATGAATCGACAGTTTCCATAAAACACCTCTGGGTTTCCCACAGGGTGAGTAATAGGCTTTGTGTTTTAAAGAAACTGTCCCTGGCCCTGCACAGTGACTCAGCCATGCATACTCGTTTGAGCCATATCAAATGCAAGTCAAAGCATTCTATCCATAACTGCTCATCAATTATCCATGAGCGAGGCCTATCACAAGACTTTTCCAAAACCAAAATCTTCAAAGCAACCATTGTGTTTCCTCCCTAATGCACATCTGCTTATCATTTTCAATGCAATGTTGCTAGTCACGTACATGCTAAGTCGCTTAATAGTGCTTTGTGTTTTGTGGGGAAAAATGTTCATCATTCAAATATCAGCGGGGACTATTAAATGCAATTGCTCCATGCACAATTGATTACTGGAGGGCGGGGACAGCACACAACGAAGGGTAATGGATAGCAGTCTATAGCTGTGTTCCGTTCAGGGGCATTAAAACAAAGATTACATTCAGCAACATTAAAAGACTAAAGGTCGGCACAGAAACTCTGTGAATATGTTTTAAAGACTTTGTATGCAAACTTTAGACTACTATTTTTATACATATTATATGGTCAATCATGTGAAATATTGTTATAAGCTTGGCATTGTTGTTTTTCATAGAGGCATTCCACCAATTTTCCAAAATGTTTGCAGAAATGTACAGAAGCAGTAGAAGCAGTGCTGGTGATAGGAACCAGACATCCAAAATGTGTTAATCTTCCAAAAACTGACTCACAGAAAGCTTTTATAAATAAAAATCGTACCGTTACTATTACTCCTGGTTCCTATCACCGAATAATTACTGGTATTTCCCTTTCAATTAAATATACACAATCTTATTTGTGGCTTATGTCTATGTGTCTAATATTTCTTTTATTTTTAATGTTTCTCTCATTCATTCTGAGTTATTGGAAGTACTGGTGTTTGCCCTGCATGGCATTTTTAATCAGTTCTGAATTGAGAATGAATTGCACTCTGGAGATTTTTTATTCATTATCACAGAAGTAATTGTTTTTGTAACTAAATATGTTTATATGTCTGAGATAACAACTCTGCAACAGATCGCACAGCTCGCAGACACCTTCTGAAATGCTTTAGAGAACCTAGAGTTACTGAGCCATGATGTAACACGTAACTCGTACACCGAACACAATACACTGCGGATGATGTCATTCGCTCAAGACAGGCTATAGGATGGAAATGTGTCCTGTGTTCTATAAACAAGATGATGAATGACCAAAGAAAACAACATACTCAGGAGGGCGACAATAGCTGCTCTAAAAATACAAGCAAAGGTAATTTAAACATTGTCATCAGCACATACCTGGCAATAACATAAATAGAGGAATGGAGAGCACAGACATGGACAGGCACGCACAGCTGTCACACAAAAGAACATGGAGTAAGCTGAACATGCACAGAATTATTTTCTCCATGTGTCCATATGTGAAAACAAAGCTGCAAAAATGGCTTATTTCAAATTCTTTATTTCTGTGACGTAATAACCAACAATTTCATCTATTCAGCCATTTCATCTGTTCGCAATGAAGTTATAAGAAGAGTTTCAGCTCCGACTACTTTTCACATGAGGCGCAATGCAGAGCAGTGAACCAGAAGCTTTTGAGGTCGTTTTGAAGCTGTTTAGCTGGGCAGTTGGAATACACACAAATAACACTAATATGGTAAACAGGTATTTTGTGTATGTTTGCGTAACTGTCTCTTCTCATGGAATTCCTGTGTTATGTTAATTACTATCAAATATCTGGTTCTCAATCAGTACTTTAGTAAATTACATGTGCTGCTAATTGAATTTCACAAATCCCGCCAAAGGCTAAAGGCACAGAGGAGAAATCTGGAAGCAAAACCTGTCTTCCAACCATCATTCTTCTAAAACCTTACAAATCGTGAAACCTTTCCATTTATTCTAATGTTAAATAGTGGTTTTCTAGCAGAAAGGCACTCGCTGCTGAGATAAATGACTTGAATCAAAAGCAATATTACAGTACCATTACCTTACATTAAAAGAATATTGTTTTTTACAAAAGTGTTATACAGCAATACAGAAAAAGATAGCTACCTGCACCTACAGCTTTAAGTGTCTTCCAGTACTACTATAGATTTTTTATGGAAAGGTGCACCTGCTCTACAACGAACACGTTTTATAAAACTGGCCATCTCAGGATCTCCCCCTATTAAGACGTCTCAGAAAATGCTTCTGACAGCAAACTTTGGGTGGCCCACCCATATCAAAGCTGGAAAAATGGTCTGTCCCGGGGGTGCCAAACAAGAAAGGAGGGTGTGACGTTCCAAACATTCTCTTGTGATAATTTAAGACATTTACATTTGTCCCCCATATTATTTCCATTTCTACTATCTGGTCTGCCTGTATTACACTGCTTGGCAGGTAAGTTCGCCATCAGAAACACCACCTGAGCTGGCACGGTCATGAGTCCCTCTTCCAACGGTACAAATAGCCTACACTACACATAAACAAGCTCCTATTTATAGCTAGAAAACAGATCCCAAACCATCCTATTCTCCTTAGACCCTCAGATTAGGGGGAGAAGCATCCGTGAGACCAACATCAAGCTCGTCCATGATGCTCTTCAGGCTGATGTCTAGCCCACTGTTCTGCATTAAACTGGATGATACGTTGGACAGACGTCTCTTCATCCCACGCAGTCGTCGTAATCACCAACAGAGTTTCGAGAAGATCGCCACGCGTCTCGTTCCCAACCCTCCAGATGCCCTCAAAAAAAGCTCCTTCTCTTACCTAGAAGAGGTTTGGGCGCCGTGTTTCCCATTACTGCGAGCGATTCGCTTCCCTCGGCGGCAAGTGGATTCCGGATGCAGCTCCTCCTTGCGCTTCCATCTAGAAGCGGAATGTCACGCACCCCTCGTGGACGCCACGCTCCTGGAGAACCTGTAACCTCGTCTGGACGGAGCTTTCTGGTGCCCCATCGCAACGAGCACGCTCATCTGCCCAGCGTGCGTGCGTGTGTGGAGCTCCCCTCCACAGAGCTCGCCCTCATTGGCACACTGCCGCCCCCTCCTTTCCCCTTTCACTCCTGCTCAACTTTAAAGCAACACACAACCACACCACCCACACACACAATGCCACTCGTCACACACCCCAATTATTAGCCTTTCTTTCTCAAAACGCAGCTCCCACCACAGTGCTCAAATGCTCAAGGCACAGAGAGCCCACAAAGCAAGGCAGAGGCTTTTTGGCCCAGTGCCTGATCTGTGCACCCAGTTCTGTGGTCATCTCAGGGTACGTCCAGGAGGACTGTGGGGTTCAAGTTCACTGCGACTGGTCTAAGGAATGAAGACAAATCTCTTGTTAATCTATCAAGCCATCCAAGAGGAAAGCCCTAAAAACCACACAGCCAAGGACAAGTCATCATGTGTGAGGGAACAAGAAGTTTTAAGCACAAACCAAAAAGGGTTATGTAGAACATTGGACGTTTTTTGGGAGAATTACAAAAGCCCTTATGAGGAAATCCCCCCCTGTTCCCCACCCCAGCCCCCAGCCCTATCCTTCCACAGCCTTGACCGCTGGGATCCTTGCAAGCTGTTTCCTGTCTTCTGAACCGAAACTGTCTCTGAGGAGCCCTGTCCAAACGGGCTGGGTCCGTGATTGCCGGCCGCGTGCCAACGTCTGTCCAGTCCTCCGCCAAACCGCCTGGAGGGAGGCTACACACTCACATTAGGCCCAGTATGTCACCCAGCGTGTGTGCTTGGACGGTAACAAGAGAAATGCCCTTTTTCATATTCACACGCATGGGAGAAAGTCCAGTTGCTTTGAACAGGTTCCATTCCAGCTGATGTAATTGGTAGAAATATGACCTGTCTCCACTGGGGGCAAAGCAGCACAGATGAGGAAAGGACAAAAACTGGAAGGCGCAAAACGTGTTGTTCAATTTCCAAAAGCTGGCCTTGGAGGTACCATCAGCATTGCAAATCATTGGGAAGCGTTCTCTGTGTGCCTTTCATCACACTGCATAACTCATTAACCCTCCATAAGCAACATGCATTAAATTCCACGGCTTTTAAATAAATATGAGGGTAAAGTAAGGAGTTATGAGCAATAAAATGGATCACCCGTCCAGGGACTGCTTCAAAATTCCAAGACGCAGTTGCAGAAGCAGGCCCTCACGGGTGGTCCCGACAAATCTGCCTCTTGACAGGGCGGCAGTAGGTTGAAAGGATTCTGCTTACTGAGAACAATTCTTCGCCTGCCGTCACAGCAGGAAGCAGTGGCACTCCTGGCTCGCATAGGAGACATTAGGGCAGAGCAACGCAAAACCGAACTTCTTTGACGTCCTTGTCAGGGCTCAGAAAGAAAGGACGGCGGTGGCTGTGGGGATTTACACAGGAAGCGAGCGTGAGACAGCGATTGTGGCTGCAACGCTGCGCATGGTGTAAACAAAATAACACCAGCTCTTTGTTTTGGGGTTCAAATCATATTCACTCTCCGCATAACAGGATAAATGACTTTGATAACTCAAGCTGTTATCAGAGAACAAAAGGGTTTTAGACCCCACGGTCTGATCACAGCAGACCATGCCATCATTCTCATTAGATGCACAGTAAAATAATCAAGTGTTAAAT
This sequence comes from Brachyalestes nurse, assembly GCA_037974405.1. Classification (NCBI taxonomy): domain Eukaryota; kingdom Metazoa; phylum Chordata; class Actinopteri; order Characiformes; family Alestidae; genus Brachyalestes; species Brachyalestes nurse. The sequence goes on along the minus strand of JBBPCY010000032.1, from coordinate 17,537,585 downwards.
TAACTTCAGCCGAGTTAAATGGACTCCTGTGGAGTTTCATTTAATCCTTTTTAATGCTCCACCCTACTACTCATCTGACAGTCCCACGATAATGTAGATAGTGCTTTGAAATCGGTCGTGTTGTCCTTGAAAAGGCCTACACTTTAAGCATTTTTGTCATCAGTATCTGCTCTCCTTACAACATGGATGCGTCTCTCCGATTTCACTGACAGGCCGGCGCTCTAGGCATGGTCATAAGTGTCAGGGAAGAAGCGAATGTGACTCAGCATCAGTGTACACACGGAACAGCTCCCTCAGTTATTCTAGGACAAAACGGGTGAAGGGCACATTCATGGATGTCTTTGATGGGCAGTGGTCAGAATCCCTGCTAATACAGTCCACACGAGCGTTCACTGTGAAGACAAATGCTTTTGGGCAGCGGGTATTTGGCTGAAGCTCCTATAGAACAGAGCGATTTTATTTCTAATGAAGCAGTATGCTTTTCTGAGGGATGAAGCTGTCATAATGTGTGAGGAAACTTGGCCTATCATATCGAAATTGTTGCCATGCGGTGGAGTGACTGGTCCTTGGACTGCAAAGTGTTAGATTTGCACTCTTCTAATTCCCGTTCGGTTTCCAAGGCGCTGCAGAAATGCTAAGCAGATGGCCGATTGGGAGGATTGCATGTGGTTGTCTGAGCAGCAGGGAGCTTTTGTCCAAACCCCAACTCACAGATCTAATGACAAAGTGAGTCATAAGCACCCTCCAAGAGGACCCAGCATTTTCATTAAACACATGTGCAAATACCTCAAGTAGAATTTATTCTCTAAATCTAATTAGAAAAAGAAATCCATGCAATATGACTTCATTCCGACTTTTTTTTTTCTCCGTCCGTCGGTGATCTATGATTTTATAAACCATACTTGCATGACCTGTCGACTGAGCGAGCAAAAGGAATGTCGTCTTTTCTAATGGGCAATACAGAAAACTCTCTGAAGAAGTTGTCAGCTGAAACAATTGGTGTCAGATGTCTGTACGAAAAACAACAGCATTTGTGTGTTTTTACTGCATTTTTTTTAGTTCAAAAGAAGAAATGCTACTTAATAATAACCAGAACCAATTTTAGCGATTTGCTGTGCATGCATCTGTTAGCAAATGATCTGAGTAGTCAAAGGTGAAATACCCGCTGCTAGACAGTACAGTCTTGTGAACGTTCTGCACCTTAAACAAATAGCAGTTGCTACTTCATAGTGAATTACAACATTATTCTCTCTGCAACGGACTAAGCCCACTCGGGGCAAGCACACAACACTACACCAGTAAGAGTCCTTGGGCGAGACTCCTAACACTTTATTCCCCTGCATCTAATGACTAAGTTGTAAGGCATTCTGGAGAACAGGGTCTGCCAAATGTATAAATGTAAATAATGACAGAGCTGGCTTCTTAGACTGTTATAGCAAAGAAAAAAACTTCCATTTGCCCTGTATGAAGATTAGACCAAAGAATAAGGAGCAGAGATCTCGCTGGTGCGGTTACTTTTCTGACGTTAGTAACATGGCTGGTCCTGCCAACAGGTCTCAGAATAGGGTTTGTGTCTTTAACAGATGTGGACCACTGGCCTCATTTCCCCCAGCTGTACTATTGTGCTTGCATTCTCTGGCAGGACCAACGGATACTCAGCTACCTAAGTATAAGGAAATGCATACTACCGCGTAAAAAGAGAACAACAAACTTGTTTCTCCTATGTGTGAAAGGTAACACGTATTGAGCAGGACGTGGAACAATTCATTAATCTTAATGCATTTTAATGTTGCTGATAAATAAAACATTCGTCATTGGTACGCACACGCACATACACTAATGTGTGGGTGTGACAGGCTGGACATGTGATATCAGAACAAGATAGTAGGCCTCGTGTCCACCATTGTCTGAAGAAATCCCAACTCATGGTCCACCTTTATTTCTCGTCACTCATAATTAGAAAATGTTCAAGGAACATTTTTTAACATTTACGTCACTTTGGGAAACACACTGTGAAATACATCAAAAATATCCAAAAGTATCCAGGCATCTCTTTGAATTCAGCTACTTTAAGGTGCACCAATTGCTGACCAAAGTGTTCAATTGTGCACACATACACACACACACACACACACACTATAATCTTCATAGAAAAGCGCTTTCAATTGAATGCCAGACTCTGGAGCAGCCGCACATAAGTTTAAGTCAGGGAAGTCTGTGAAGGTTTAGAGCGGTGGAAGTGCATTCCCCTGCTAGAGGACCTTCCAATACCTTTAGGACGTGTTTGTGTGGAACAAATCATTCATCATCAAGACCTGACCTCACTAATGCTCTTGCGACTAAATGCAATATTTCAGCATCTACAGTAAAGTTTTCCAAGAAAAGTAGAAGCTGTTACAGCAATAAAGATGCTGACAAACTTTCTATCCATACCTTTGTTGTCAGAAGAAAAAAGCTATACTTTTCATTGCTATACTTGCAATGTCAGCAAGGTACAAAATGCATATATGTGATGTGTTTGTAGTAGAAAGCAGATGTCTGGAATCGATGTCAAGGTCTTGTCTTCTTTGCATGAACAAACACAAAAAATATGTTCTCCCAAGCTGGGGCTGGTGCCTCAGAAGCATGCGCCCAGAATAACCATGCAAGCCCAGTAATACCTGCAGGGCTATGGCATGCTAACTCTATGTCAGCAAAATAAGGGAAAAAATGAGTTGGAGAAAAAAAGGCTAATAATAGGACAATTACAACGAGAGAAGTGGTAAAAATGACATACATATACACCAGCAAAATATCAGACAAAATAAAATGGAGCAAATTAATGAATTTATGAACCTGAAGGGGCAGTAAGGTAAGACTGGTCATGAGTGTTGCTTGCAACATTCAGGTCAGGAACGTCCCCATGTGACTCGAAAAACAGCGCACTTTGAAAGCTGAGCCAAGGTGCTTACAAAGATGTGCAGATATGCCATCATTAAAGCATAATTAATCTAAAGTACAGTGTTGTGGTGAGGTGGTTTGAGTGGTAAATATCAACTAAGGAATCTGTGTTTTAATGAAAAGGCTTATTTTAGCCACATCACATCATTAAAAGTTTACAGCACAATTCAGGAAATAGCCCTAAAAGCATTTTGAGGCAACGTGATCCCTGCATCACTGCTCTGCTCTTAAAATGTGACCTCTAAATGGTATCTGGTATGGGGTGAAAATCCAAAATCCTGTTATGCCAGTGGTTAGGAACAGGTCTGCTGGAGTTCTTTGGATTTCTTGTGGTTAACCATTTTGCGCTACCATTTTCCTTCTCCTAGCCATAGCTCCTTGTAATTGAGTCATTTTCCCAATCGATGCATTGTTCCCTGAACTATGGGAGCAATTTAACTGTATAAAACATATAATAACAGCAGGTTTTGAGCATGTCACACAATGCCAAGATAAGGTACAGAAGGTCAGTGGGACCTTTCACATCTTGCTGTGCTAATAACAACCTGGAACTTAACACCGCAACAACAGTGCAAATTATAACTCAGTTCTGCAAACAACCCCCCCACCCAATACCATACTGTGTTTAGGTCTGGATGAAAGTTAACATAAACCCACCATTGTCGGATATTCAAATGAAGAATAATTATCTGTGTTTTATACTAACATTAAACTAACTTTCTTTTCTGATACCAATATCAAGGCCCCGAGTATCAGCAGATGCCGATACTTTTTTCTTTTCTGATGCCGATATAAAGGCCTTGTGTATCAACAGATACCGATAGCAATCTTATTAAAAAAACACATTTTAATAACTATCAACCCCTGATCGAAGAAATTTTACATATTCAATATATGTTATAAAAAAACATATGATTAATCTACTTTTATTAGATTCATTAAAAAATCGTTTTCCATTACACAGTTGACATTCTTTTCAAAAGCCTGTTTTGTCAAACATTAAAAAAAAAAAAAAGATACGCCAGATACGCAACCTTGAGTTCATCACGAACAACACCTGAAATCCTAACCAATCCTAATTGTATTTAATGACCATTTGACTTACTACTCAATGCAACATACACAAATCACAAAAGTCATTGACACTGCTTGACAATTGAATTTAACGACTCACCAATTTGGACTTCGGGCCTATTTTTAAATCTTCTTATTGCCCTAACATTTAGGGTTAAGTGCTTCAAAGGCTGTCGAGAATGGACTTGTCATGCTGTGTGAGGTTTCTACATGTCATGTGTTCAGAGTACAGCAGCACATAAACAACCACAAAATATTGGGAACCTTGACACCAACAGTTAACCTTTTTCACAAAGCCCTAAGGTCAAAAGGGGTCAAATACCTCCAGATCACAGGAAAAACCAGATTGCCACTGCTATTATTAACTACTGTCTACCATCGGAAAACGTGAAAGGGCACCAATGTAATGCCTTCTGACTAGAGCAATGACTTTCCGCTGAATGGAAAGAAGGTTACCGTACTGCATGTGCTGGGAGAACATGAGCAAGACCTACCTTCTAGCGAGGGTGAAATGATTACGTAATGCACTGACTGATGAAAAGTGTCAGTAGAGTTACAGGGCTGTCACTTAGTATAGATGATATGTGCAGTGAACCCTAACCTACAGACCCTGGACACAAATGTCTTTTTTTTATGTAACTGTTCATTTATTTCACAACAGCAAAATAAACATTCTTCTGGAAGATTTGAAAACTAGATTCACAGAACATAGCCTTTGGAATTTTCTATATTTCTGCCTAACTATGACATAAAACTTCAAATTTTCAAAAAGTCCTAAAAGTAAATAAAGATGAGCAAATAAAGCAAATAAGACCAACATATTACACTTGGCCATTTATTTACTGAGGAAAATAAACACAAGTACCTGATACCTTCATTAATAACAGCAACAAAACATTTCAGGTAATCAGTCTTGCACACCAACTTAAAGGAATTTTAACTGATTCCTCCATACAGAGCCCCTATAAGGCTGGGATGTTTCTTATGAATAATTTAGAGGTGGATATGCTCTTGTGCTTTGGATTGTTATCTTGCTGGATAATCTAATTGCACACGAGCTTCACGTCACAGACTGATGTTCAGACATTCTCATGGAGGATTTTTCAGTAGTAAGTAGAATGGTTGTCCATCGTGACAAGCTGCTTAGGCCCTGAAGCAGCAAAGCATCTTCAAAGCATCACACTACCACCACCATGTTTGACTGTCGGTAGTAACCTATTGTGGAATGCTGTGTTCACCTTACACCACACATTACAGTAACCTTTTCAATGCATTTCCCCAAGAACACTAATCCAAAGGCTTAGGGGTCAACAGGATGTTTTTTGGCAAATGTTTCTCCTGGTTAGAAGTGGTTTTGCCTTCCAAATTGCAGTCGATACCTCAGTCTCTGTCTAATGGTGGAATCATAAATGTTAACCTTATCTGAGGAGAGCAGGCCTGCAGTTTCTCACATGTCTGTCTGGGGTCTTTTGTGGATTCCTGAATGAGTTGTTGCTCTGCTCTTGGTGGAATTTTGGTAGGCCATTCATTTCTGGGAGTATTCCAAGTCTTCTCCTTTCCAGACCGATATATGTTAATAACATTCTCATCTCTTCCATATTTTCCTGCATTTATCACAAATGTGTGCTGCCTACTGATATATTTAGCCCACTTCACACTGCTGGAAAGGTTCAGTGTAAATTAAAAAGGCTGGAGTAATCAAGCCTGCACGTGTCTATTCTAAAGGATCCCAATTATGAGCTAAATTTTGTCAGTAAATGAAAGATCATTTCTAGACAACCCTCTTGTTTACTCTAGGTATCTTTGTTGCATATTAAATTTAGTTTGATGGTCTGAAACAATTTATTCTAGCACATCTGGAAAAATGAAAGGGAAAGAGAGTAGATACAGACGTGTAAATGTAGTCTGGGAATGTTTGAGACGCTTTACACGAAACCAAGACGTACAAAACATCAAGACTTACAATCTGTTTGGTTTGGAAGACAAGAGAACTGCTGGTGGCTCTACGGCTCCTATTGATGCAATGCTACACTGTTGCTCTATGAACCTCCATTTCTGCAAACCAATGGAATGCAGCCATGTGCTCTAAACAGGGCTTACACATCGTAAGATTTAATGGGAGCCATATGAATTTGAGATTAATGAGAAGTGAATTCAATCGCTTGGTAATCCAGTTGGTGGAGGATTCTGCTGAGAGGCCAGGGAACCCCGCTTACCATGTCTGCAACATCTCATCAGGTTGCAGTCTGCTTTAAGAGGTTAGTCATCCTTAATTACTTGAAAACCGTATGGCAGGAATGGATGAAAACAAGGCAGTCACACTAGCACTTTTTACTACAGTCCTTTCCGATTAAGACAAAATTGTTTTTCGGGAAGCACCCAAAAAGCACACAGCTAGTCGTCAGTAACAGTCTGGCATGTAAAAATACATCAGTGCATCACAATGAACTGAAGGTGATGATTCAGCTGCATTGATTTGGAAATAGTAGGCATCACTTTTGGCCTATATGCTAAAATATTTATAAACTGTATTTATAGTATCTATGGTTTCTTAAAGAATAGTAATCAAACTGTGATTTATAAGGGATTTATAACCCCTAGTTAGAGTGAAGGACAAATGGTTCACATGGTGGTCAGGAACCAGTAAAAGCATGGTGAGACATGCTGGAGTAGGCGCGTTTGGAGAGCCACTGTACGCTAATGTCACTTGTCACAGATGCAGTCTTTGCTGCCTGCCACTACCCGATAGCCATCCCCAGCTGCCCTGTCCTCTTCCATCTTTAAATGCTATTTTAATACCCTTTAAAGCAGATCCAAATTGGCCTGTGGAGCCTCGTGGCATCTCCTCTGTACAAGGTTAACAACACCCAGAGAGCCGTTACCATAGCAAAGGGGGCCTCCAGGGAGGTGGGCTATAGGACTCATGGTGTGCTTGGGACATTATGGACTGCCTTTGGTTACTTTTTTGGACAGTGATTGTTTACTGACCGAGGACCCACCCTGAGGAAAGACATGCATCCAGTCCACATGTTGTGACCTCATTCTACTGATGTTTGATTCTATTAATACAACAAAGATAAAAGCGATCTTTGCGAGTGCCCATGTACTGTATAAAGCAACACTTCAATGCAATATCGCCCACCATATGCTTAAGTATGTCAAATGAAAAATTTACGGCCATAGGACCCCTGCCATGTGACGGCCTAAAAAGACTCACTGACATTTGTAAGTTAAGTCCGTGCCCATCCCTGAAAAATAATCTTCTTTTCTATCATCATCTGCTAGGAAGGAACACTGTACCACTCATCTAAGCCATTTTTCACAACATGTTCTACAGTATCGCTCTCATCTTTCTAAACAGGAAGGGGCTAAAGATGGCAAGATACCAAATGAAACCTTGAGTACTGACTACTATCATTAATGGTCCAGTATTTTTGGCTTTACAAACTAGTGAACTTGAAAATGCTGTGTTGAAGCACATTAATTGAATTGTACCATGCTTAAGCTACACAAACAAACTGTTACCTACATCTTTAAAAAAACACACATATTACCTCCAGTACACATATTAATGTGACTGCTGTTATCATGTGACCTATTGTGATGTTTCAAGCTATATTTGTTTCCCAAGTTGGATCAGATTTTTGTACTGCAATATAATGTTGCGGCAGTCTTTGTTTTACACTATTTGCTTCCCTCTGTGTACTTGTGTATGTGGCTGGGCTGACAATAAATTCTTTGGAACATTGAATCTTTGGAACATTTGCTCTTTTTCCCTATAATATCCACATGTTTCTGACTGTCTCAGCCACCAGTATCAATACAGAATATGAAATGCCATCTCTAGAAAACAGCCTGAACACAAGTGATATCTTGCTGCCAAATATCAGAACTGAGCTCCGAAATGATGGACAAGTAAGCTTTTAAAAGTACAAGCAAAACTGAATAAGCCTTTTGCACTTTATACATGTAGACACCTTTTCCTCTGCAGACCAGAAACTGGCTTTCCTGCATTTCTCTTCAGAGCCTGAACTTTTCCCCATCTGAATGCTCCATGAACTTAAGACCAGGGACGTCGACCTAAGCAGAAAATCAAGCGAGGAGCTAATCTTTCCTTTGGGCAGGTAACCAGACCGGAGGCCGACGTGTGAGGCGAGTCCCAAAGGAAGGTACAAAAGTGTGTTAAGAGCAACGTTAGACTATAACAGATGTTTTTACTGACTCTATCTTTGGATTTTTAAATTTAGGACATAATCTAACATAAGTCATTATAATTCATTGTTCAAGTCAACACTTCCCTCACACACATACAGCATGTTAACATTAATGCGATGCGATTTTTTAATTTTTTAGTATTTAGTCATCTCTAATTCACTAGCTAAGACTAAATATTATAATTACTTGTTATTAGAGATGATATCGGTATCGGGTCCGATATAGCCGTGAATCCGATATCGGAGATCGGTCAGACAGCCCAGATCTCTATATTCCAGTTCGCAGCTTGCACTGGACCTTGCGCAAAAAAAGCGAAAGCAAAATCAGAGAAGACTCTTAGCTCTCCCTCAAGACCTCTTTGGGGTTCTTTCAGGGGTTATTTTGTGGCTTTTGTTGGCTGGTTTTACCCTCTCCCTCTCCATCTCTCAAAACACAAGGCTAAAGTTGGGCATCTCGTAGCTCGGCCGGTCCACCTTAAATACAGAAATGGTTAGATTACATATAACTCCTTATAACTCCTGTATAAACATACTTGTTCATTTGTTCATTGTTATTGTGATAGTAGCTCCTGATAACAGTAGGTCATTAATGTGCTTATAATGCTGTATTACAGGCTGCAATTGCTTTCATAGTAATATGGTATTTCCCAAAACTATCCTCAGCATAAATGTAGGCTTTACACCAAAGGTTGGCATATAAACACTGGCCCTGTCATGGGATTTGTGTCCCAACATCTGTGTCCAGTAGAGTGCAATTCACTTTGTTCTCTCTGGGTTGTCCTCCCACTCCCCTCATCACACCCGCTACGATATCCAACGCATGTGTTTGTCAACAGTATAATACTTATAATGGTGATACTAGTGCTCTCCGCAAAACAGACTTCTTGTGAGGTTTGCAAACACACCAGAGAACAGCAGAGCTATTTTGAGTAAGGCTTTAAAACCATACCTTTACAAAAATGAGCTATCTAAAAGCAATTAATTGGGTAAAATGAATAAAATAAGCTCACAACTAATCAGATACTTGTTACTAAGCTGTTTATGTAGCTGCTATTGTTTGCAGGATCTCTTTTTATATTGTCTAAAACAATTTGCATTGTCATCTGCAGGCAATGTTATACTACCGTGAGTCCTCCTAGGAAGGTCACACACACTTATGCAGCTTGAATTAAAGGCGTTGCCTGTGACAGTATGAGTGTGTTTTGCAGTTTCCAGGGTGCATCTCGCACGCCCTACAAACTGTAGCAGCTGCAATCAGAAGCGAGCTCCAGTGCGCCAGTGGAAACCCCAAGGCAGGCCGCTTATTTTCTTATGATTAAATCTGCTTATTTTGGCTCCCTCCTCCCGAGTTCCACCACAACACAAACAGCATTGTAAAGGAGGCCTTTTTTTCAGATGAGGGCAAAAAAGTCAGAGGAAGGCTCTTTTTAGACACGGCTTATTGTTTTTTTTTTTTTTTGTTTTTCTTATTTTAGACTGAACTTTGGCTCCAAGTCACGCAGAACTGGACTCCTCGCAACGAGGCCACAAAGATGTCCAGGTGCTCCGGCTGCAGTCGCCTTAAATTCAAGTGCGATGTGGTTTGCTAACCCCCATTGTTAATGTACAGAAAGCCAATTCTAGTGCAGGACGAGGCTGACAAGCAATTACACACCGGCAGTTCCACCTATTGTTGCCTCGCTCCTCATTTTCTCCTCAACAAAGCTAACCAGGATGAAAGAGGATGAGCCATGAGCTCAGTGACAGATCATAGCGCATTATGTAACCTTTATTTTTCTCCGCGGACCAGTTTAGCGGGAAAGGTTGACCGTCTGCTTTCACGGAGGGTCCAGTCACCTCTAGGCCCTTGTCTTTCTGCCCACTTCCGCCCATCTGTGCCCTCCTTCCCTTCGTCTTTCCACCCCAAGCCGTGACATCAGGCCATGTGCAGGGCGAAATTTCCCTAGGCCCCCTTGTCTCTGGAGGGGACACTGATACACTGAGTGGCGGCTAAGGAGGCTATTTTGAGAAGCTGTAAATATGGGAACTTCCTCCCCGAAAGTGTATCTAATAACCCGGAGGATCCTTTTACATTATTAATAACAAGCAGCAAGCGCAGTAAAGAGCACTTCCATATGCCTCTATCTCTGTTTACTCCAGAAGAATATGTGCGTTATGTAAGTTATAAAAGGTTTTTGAGCATTTACACTACAGGTCAAACGTTTGGAAGCAAAATCACCTGTAAAAATGAACTCAAATTTTTGAGTAAAATGTCTGTTAACACAGAAAAAAAAGAAAAAAAATCATTGGTTCTTCATTGGTTAGCTCTTTCTTCTGCTGATTCTCCTAGTGCGTCAATCTGATCTACACAATTATCCCATTCAGATGTTCAGAAGAGCAAAAGAAATTAACCAGGTGTGTTAAATCAGTAGTTTGTAAAAATAAATAAATAAATAAATAAATACTGGTAAATAAAAGCCTTGTTAGCTAAGACCAGAAACAGTCCCATCTACTAAATATGTACATCACAGCAAACCAATGTAATGTTCTGGAAATAACTTCTTCGGTTAAACTAGAGGTCAATGAACATGTGTTACGCAGGAGAATCAGGTGGATATGGTTGGTTGGTATATGTTTGGTCTGTAGTACACATTCAACTCTAGCAGCACCAAATGAGACTTGCGGTTGTCACACTTGCTGTTGGTGAGACAGCTGAAGGGAGAGATGTCCGCATTGTTGTGTGCTTTTTATGGCTCTATGCTCCTTGGTGTTTTGAGGTATTCGACCAAATTGTCAGTTTCATCCCGCTGTAGGGCCTATGAAGTGCGCACTGTAAAACACACCCATGCGTCCGTCCCTTCTTGGAACCGGAAAATGAGAACAGAGTCTCTTTTGCACGCAAAATCGCTTTTTTTGAGAGGAAGTCTACTGTGGGATGAGAGAAGGGTGCATGACCTCCGCGCTAGGGCACTTCCTTCTGGCACTTCATCGAGCCAAAGACTCTTTGACATTCTGGGCTGAGAACAGCGCTATCTGCTTCTGCATCACTTCCTGCTAGTGCTATTGCTGATGTTCCCGGACCGCTATTTCTGGTCTTCAGCACCCACTGTGTATGGATCATGCAGCATGTATACAGAGTGCTCTGACCCTCAGACATGCCTTCACCTCGGGACGGGTAATGTGGCAATATGTTATCATGAAGAATGAACCAATATGCTATTTCTTTTCCAAAGCTTATATCAAATACATATACAAATGGATGCCGTTACTCAAATACGTATAAAATACTGAAACTGGGACTAGATCCACCTAGATTAGCATAAAAAATTATTTATTTGTTAGTGATACTCATCAGGCTGGAAAGCCAACAAAAAAGTTTAGAGTCTACCAATCCACAGTCAGATGGATTATGGACAAATGGAGGGAATTGAAGGCCATCGTTACCATGATCACTCCAAGAGCAAAGTGTTTTATAGTCCGCACGGTCACAAAGAGCCAGGGTAACTTCTGAACAACTACAGGCCTCTCTTGCCCTGGCTAATGTTTATATTTATGAGTCCACCATCAGAAGAGCACTAAACCTGTTGGCTAATGACAAAATTATCTGTGGATGGATTAGACCAAAACAGAACTTTTGGGTTTCATGCTTGGAGAAAAAATGATTCCAGCATAAGAACCTTCTGTGAAACATGTCAGCCATAGTATCATGGGTTAGAGTTATTTTCCTGCATGTGGGTCAGGACGGCTTGCTATCATTGATGAAACAACGAATTCTGAATTATATCAGCAAATTCAAATATCAGGACATCTGTGCATGAACTGAATTTGGGTCATGCAGAAAAACAATGACTCTAAGAACAGGTGATTAGCAGGTTGATCTAGAACTGGATCCTGTTGGTTCTGAACAGCTTATTGAAAATATTGCGCATGTGGATTGTGTGGGTTAAAAAGTGACAAAGCATATATCTAACCATTCTAATGAATATTAGATCAAAACATCATTAAAGAAGAATAATTCTTTGTTTTGGAGTTTAGCTTTAATGTTTTGGAACGGTCAAGTCAAAGTTCTTATCCCTACCCAAGAGAAATGCTGTGGAAGTACCTGAAGCAAGCAGTCAATCCCAGAGCTGAGGTTCATTGTACCCCTTGCTTTTCATAACCTTTTTAATCATAAAACTAGCACAGTTATCACTAGGGTGAGTCACTTTTAAACCACTTTTTTTCTCAATCATAGCCCACTAAAATAAGTAGATCTGAGATCTTTGTTACTCCTTGACATCAAAACAGCAGGAGTAAAAGGAATTACAGATTTCAATCTGCTGATACAGAATGTAAACTGAAAGTGCATTTTACATAACTTACTAGATATTGTGTAATCATGTGAATGATGAATTATGTAATAGTGTAGTTATATTAGACTGGTGTAGCAAAACAATGTATATAGCGTAAGCTACAGAAAAATGAAATAGTATGATCCTTTTTTAAAGTGTAATGTATCAGAAATGTCAATGTGCTCTCTCCTCTCACACAACAACGTATTTCAGAGTGAGGAGGTCTCTGTGGGTGGAACAAAGGGGAAATGAAACATAATGTCAGTGCTTAATATTACCACCTAAAACCCCTCAGTGCAGAACAAACAATATTCTGAATTTGTTTTAGAGGCACACAAAAGTCACTATACCTTAATCAAAGAAAAAATAAGATTAAAGGATTAAGGTATTACAGCAGAATTTATTATAACGAGGGGAAAAAAAACAATTTTGGTTTCATGCTGACTTTGACGTATTAAGTAATGTTTAAAGTGAGGTTATATGGTTTGCCATATCGCCCATAGATTCACCCAGCTACAAAACGATGCTGGCATGGCCATCATTCAGGGACTGTTACAGATCCTGCGTGTCAAACAGATGGGTAAGGAAAGCAGTGCCAAATCTTCGGCGCTTCCCTGAGACAGGATAACACACACAGGCAAACAGAGCCAGCCTCATCAATAATACAGACACCTCTAAATGTTTAAGCATGTAACCTTATGCCTTCCCGGTGATTAATGTGTCGAGAAATGGACATATCAATTAAACGAGATTACCACACAGCATCATTTACCGCCTGTCAGAAACAAACGTCATCTCCTTATTTATTACAGTAAACACAAGCAGTGACAGTTATACTATCCTCACCTTTACTGGACATGAGCAGATATGTTAAAACCTGCTATACACATTTCATAAGTCTCTGTGTGTGCAGTGGATTTGGAAAAGAATCACCCCCTTCAAAATATTCGCATTTTGTTGCTTTGCAGCCTTAAATGAAGACACACTATTTTTGCATTACTTGATGTAACCTATAACATCAAAGTGAAAGATATGATGGCAACGGTTTAGAAAAAAAAAAATTAAAAATAAAAAGCCAGAATCACTGACACAGATAAAGGATCGACCCCCGTGTCAACACCTTTTGTTTTAATTGCTGCCTTAACTCTTTTTGGATCCTTCTCTACCAACTTTGCATTTCTAGACTGTGCAATATTTCCTAACTCTTTTTTACAGAACGGCTCAGTCACACTGGATGGTGATCGTGGTGGACTACAATCTTCAAGACTGTGTTTCAAAGGGGCTTAAGTCTGGACTAGGCCTTCATCTTTTCTCCTTCAGCCACTGTGTGGTCAGTTTTGCGGTGTGCTTTGGGTCATTATCCTGTTGGGGGTGAACCTTCTTCCCATTGACAACTTTCTATCAGAAGACAGCAGGTTTTCCTCAAGAATTTAATGACATTTTGCCCCATCCATTTTTCCTTCTATCCTGACAAATGCCCCAGTCCCTGCTGCATAGAAACACCACCACAGCAGGGTGCTGCCACCGCCATTCTTACTGTAGGTATGCTGTTTTTGGATGGTGAGCTGCATCGCCTTTCTGACATATGTATCGTTTGGTGTTGAGGCCAAGTAGTTCAATTTTCGTCTCATCTGATCATAACACCTTTTTCTTCTTGGCCACAAAATATTCCAAGTATGTATGGGCAAAGCTCAATCGAGACTTTATGTGGGGGGTTTTTTGGAGTGTTTTTTTTGCAACCCTCCGACACAAGGCACATTTGTGGAGCACTTGTGATATTATTGTAACATGCACACAATGACTATTCTTTGCTATAAATTCCTGTAACTGTTTCAAAGTTGTCATTGGCCTCTTGGTAGCCTCTCTGACCAGTTTCCTCCTCGCTCTTCCATCCAGTTTGGAGGAATGGCCTGATCCAGGGAGGCGCCTAGTAGCACCAAACACTTTCCACTTTACTGTGCTCCAAGGGATTGATCAAGCTGGTTAAATGTTTTGTATCCATCTTCTGACCTGTTCACAGCTTTAGTCCTGAGATCTTTTGTGCTTTGCCACCCATAGTTGACTGTTTTCTTTCAGTTGCACTACAAAGCACTGGAATGCACCAGGAATCACAAGATTTTAGGCTGAACTAATCAAAATAATTACAACTGACCACACGTTAAGGCCAGTAGACTTGGTGTGCAGTGGAGAAGGTGATTAGTTACACCTGATTGAGGTTACAAGTATTTTTAGGAGGGGGTAAGCCTTTATCCATCTCAGTGATTGTTCCTTTATTCATAAGCACCTGAATAAACAGATGTGTAACATTTCAGGCTACAAAGCAACAAAATGTGAATATATGAAGAGGATGATTCTATTCTATACCCACTGTATATAAAAGAGATCAATCCACAGACATGAGTGCAATACTTAGGCTTTAAGCAGAAAATATTTAAGCATAAATACTGATAATACTCGGGCTCAGTCATGAAGGTATGTTTCACAATTTGCCATATTTTTACATTTTACAATTTTTAAAAGTTTTTTTTAACCTTTTAAACTATAATATTACAGTAAACACTAGCACACCAGGGTCATGCCTTCTTTCAACTTTGATACCAACATCAAGTACTTTTTTATTTTATTTTGACTCATTAGGGTTTGCTTGTATCAAAAACACTGCATGTCCAGACATCTAGCAGGAGCAACAGAGAAGCCTGTTACCGTTTGATTTGCTTACAATATATTCAACAATGAAAACAGTTCAGTGTTCTCACAATATTTGCAATGAAATCTGAATAACAAACAATGAGGATTGTATTCAGTTCTGACACATTTTATTAATAAGAGAAGAGCTGGAAGGCAGGGGGGGTATATGACACGAATGCACTGGACTGGGCTGTTGATTGGAATTGGTTTAACACTGTAAACAATGCAAATATCATGATTAAAAGAATGCTTACTCTCTAAGATTCATTGTCTTATATGAATTGTAGTATTCTGATGCATTGTTCCACTTTCGACTGAGCAACTGGCTGATATGTATCTGCCCATTGTATGGTGCAAATGGTCTGATTTTCCGTGCACATTGGCAACAATTTTGTAAAACAGTAGATTACTGGAACTGGAAGATTACAGTATTTTTTTTAAAGAATGTAATTTTGCACCCTTATTTTCTGGCCTTTATCTGTCCTTTGAATTTGTCTGTTAAGCAAATATAAGCTATAAACCAAACTTCAAAATCTGTAGCAAGAGAACAAACACACCTGCACCTGCTGCTCAGCTGCTCAACATGATGACTATGGAAGACAAAGCATTTGGTTAACATGTCATTAAAATAAAGTATAGATTTAGCATTACTATGGTCCATGACTTTGGGAAACGCTAATAAATGAGGGGCTCCAGCCATAAACAACACTTTAAGGTCATATTAACCACTATATTCATGACATGCAGGTACTCCAGATGACCAAATATATATGGCATCTTAAGGTCACTGAAACAAGCAACAAATGGTATGCAATATTTCTATCTAGAGATGACTCTAATATCTATGGATGTCAGTATCAGGCCTGAAAATCCAGTCTGAAGCAGCACACACACACACACACACACTCGTGACCATGTTGCCATGTGGTGTGAATGTGAGCATGAGAGCTTGAGAGCGACAGCCTATCTTTAGTGCTTCAAACAAAAATAAGTTTTTTAACAAAAAAACAGGCATATTTATATTAAACCTGGTTTCACACCATCTCTATTTCTAAAAATCAGCTATTCAGTACAGCAATGTCCTCAGTCACAGAATCACAGATGCCATCTTCTGGTTGATACGGCCCTCTCAAGTTTAATACCTTTTACTGCCAAAATGATCCATTCTGCCAGTCTGGGAACTGCAAAAGCAATGTTGTTGACATTAATGGTGGAAAGATCCAGTGTATTTGCTCATAATTTATGCTCATAATTGATTAAATCAATCCAATAAAATACAGCCAAGGGGTCAAAAGCCATTCTATTCCAATCTCTCGACACAATTATTCCCATTCCAGTACTCCCACCACGCACAAAGGTCCTGGGAAAGGACAGTTCCACCGACTCTGCATAGCTCAGTAGCCAGCAGTGACCGCTCAATCATCCCGGGAGCAAACACTTCCTGTCTCACTCTGGAAACATCTGGTACACCACGGAGTGTCTGGCCATGCAAGCATTCCCATGGAAATATGAAATTCGGTTATTAATATTACCACAACTTCTTTAACAACACTCAGAGTTAGGGTGTGATGTCATATACACTTTTGTGTATGTGGTGGTGGCCTAGTGGGTAGGATGCTTGCCTCTGGACCAAGAGGTCATGGGTTCGAATCCTACAATCAGCACCACCACTGGGCTTCTGAGCAAGACCCTTAACCCCAAGTTGCTCCAGGGAGACTGCCCCCTGTAGTTAGGAAATGGAAGTTGCTTTGGATAAAAGCGTCTGCTAAATGCCATTAAATGTACTTGTATCATGACTCCAGAGGAGGGTGAGAGTCCAGGAACGACTGAGTGAAATATCTAATATACCAACTAATTCAAAGGTAGTCACCCAGCCAGTGGTTTTTGCTTCTTAGCTATGAGGTGAAGAAGGTAAATAAATGTGTGGTGGTCTGCAGAATCCCAATGGATGTTCTTCAGAAAAGCAAAAAAGTACAAAAACGGAAATCATATTTTCTCAAAAATTGGGTTTTATTATATCTTAATGGTAAGTGGGGCAAATTTGTTGTAAAATATGCAATACAAATTGAACTGAATTTAATGGAAATTAACTAAATCAAAAACTGCACTGGGCTGGATTGAATTAAAGTGAACTACACTGAACTGGACTTAATTGAATCAAACTGAACTGAATTCAATTTAATTTAATTGAACTGAATTGAACTGAACTGAATAGAACTGACCTCGTGTAGACTGACCCTAAATGAAATGAACTAAATTGAATTGGGATGCAACTGCATTTAACTGAACTGAACTAAATTAGACTTTGAATGGTACTGAACTGAACAGAACTTAACCAAACTGAACGGAACAATCCAACCTGAATTGAACTGTACAGAACTGACTTCAAACTAAAGTGAACCGAAGATGAACAGAATTCAGTGCAATTAAACTGAAGTGCAGTGACCTGAACTGAACTGAATATAGCTAATCCAAACTGAACTAATTAATCTGAATGAAATCAAACTGAATTACAAAGAACTGAACTGAACTGAAGCCCTATAATAATTTAAATGTGCAAAGCACACTTTCATAATCTTTGATCTTTGGCTCCTTGCAGTTCTTTGGTTTAGCAGATTATGTGGAGGGAGTAGGAGGAAAATTGTGTAAATGAGATTCGTTCCACCACGTTGTTCCTTTAAAAGCTTGAGGTGTTTCTGCTTGCTTTGCTCCAGACTGAGAGCAGTACCTGCTGATGCGTAAATGCCTAGAAAAGCATGTCTGATATCAGCGAAATGTTTAACAGGAAAAAAAAAAGAAGTGCATCGCAGATAGGGCTGCATTTCAGGAAGCTGGGTCACGCTCAGATGTGCCTTAAAAGAAATTCGCTGGTGATTGAGACAGTTACATCATCCATGACTGGACAGAGTTGTCTGCCGAAAAATCAATGTGACAACTTGGCCAAGAGTCTTTTCTAACTGATTCACAATGACTGTCCTTTTGCTGGAACCTGTGAGACGCTGCTGTCGTTGCTTGTTCTCTTTCGCTTCACCTCGATCGGTGGTGAAACTCATCTAATGGGAGCAACTGCATGGAATAACATGAAACGAATCAGGGGGGTGTGTTTCCACAGACGACAGAGAGAAGTAATCAAAGCGAAATTCAGTGGTAGGCCGAGACACATTCACACACACATGGGAACGGGCAGCGGTGAATATGGGGTGAGAAAAGCAGACAGACGAGCTGTGAAATGTGTCCTGAGAGGAAACACGTGCCAGACACATCAGCCATAACAATCACAAACTGTCGAGCAGGGCGCTGTCACAGCTGCTAATAGCTGTTTGTAGTCTAACATGTGGGGCGGGTGAGAAACTGCCCTGACAACTGTAGAGTAGGAGAAAGCTGGATGGTTGTGTAGGTGTGTGTTGGTACCATCTGGCGGGTTCGACAACAAAAACCAACATTCTAATAGTCCTTAGAAGGCTGATGGACCAAATGGACCTGTGTGAAATCAGAATGTGGTGAATGTTGTGAATGGGAGAGATTGTAGAAGAACAATGGAGAATGGGGAATGAGGAATGATAAGCGTCGCCTGAAGACCCACCTCTTCAAGGAACACCTTGGTGACTAGTTGTGCCACTACTACTTATTCTTGTTAT
>JBBPCY010000032.1:17492839-17512104 GCA_037974405.1 Brachyalestes nurse | reverse complement strand
GATTCTATTATTATCAGCTCTACAGCTTTATGGGTTTCAGATTTCAATCTCATTTGTAGGAAACTGTAAAAAAAAGACATTTTAGAGCTGTCCAGTGTGGTTAACAATGTAGTAGATGATTCCATGATGGTTGAGAAACCGTGAGAACATTCAGAATGAAGTTAGTACAAATC
This sequence comes from Brachyalestes nurse, assembly GCA_037974405.1. Classification (NCBI taxonomy): domain Eukaryota; kingdom Metazoa; phylum Chordata; class Actinopteri; order Characiformes; family Alestidae; genus Brachyalestes; species Brachyalestes nurse. The sequence continues at coordinate 17,511,931 of JBBPCY010000032.1, read as the reverse complement.
TAGGATAACTTGTGTTTAAAAAGTTAGAATCACATTTCAAGGCAGAAATCAAGAAATTTGTTAAAAGATTATATTGTTTCTCATTTTGCAGCTTCTTGCTGGTCCCACATAATAATTATTATTTAATAAAATAACAGCAAGTATCAATGATAAGTAATCCCAAACATTTAACCCATATATTTGTTATGTATATATATGCTCGTTGATCCAGTGTTCCAAATTTCCTATTTCTATTGTTTTAGTTTACTATATTAACTCCATTATGACATTTATATGTCAACTAATCTAATGGGGCTCATGGTCCAAGCCCACATGTATTGAGTTTCATAGCACACTCCTCTAGACCCCTTAGTTGATGACATAAGATCCTTCATCAGCATTCTGACTCTGACACTTGATACAGAATGGGCCCTGACCTGTAGGCATTTTTCCAAGAGTTTGCTCCCTCAAATATGTCATTTCAAAACAGAGGATTAAGTTTCCAAAACAAAGTCAGACAGACCTACACATATACATGTAATAAACAGCGGGCTGCCAGGGCTGTAATCTTCTCACTAATGATGTGTAATATTTCCATCCTGGTTGTGACTCATTGCTAGGATGTAACTATTGACCTAAATGAGTGTTCGTGTCGATGGTTTTGCTTTTAGTAGGTATATACCAGTATTATATCATTATTAACGTGTCTTATATTTAAATGGTCATGCTTCTTGAGACAACTGTGTAATGCCAAATATGTAACCATAATTTATTCAGTTGTAACAAAAATGAGTTTATTCTTCAGTATCAAAACATCATATCACAAACATGTAAAAATATACCATATGAAATATATTAATTTAGGAAATAAATATCACATATCAAAGCAGTCTCCTGAAAGTAACTCCCATTAGTGCTTGAGGGAGGGTTCCTCCAGGGCTGCCAACATTACAGACACATGAGGTATTTCGTGCTTGTTTACAAAGAAACAAACATCTTGGTGAGTTGGATTAAGTTCTGAAAGGCATGAATGGCTCTTGAGTGTGCCATCCGTTCAACTTTCATTGTCTTAAGGCAGGGCTAGTCTAGCCAGAGATGATAAATACATTCATTGTTCAAGAACAAAAAAGAAAACCAAAGGGGGGGGGGGCATTCAATCAGATTAGCACCTTCAAGCCAAGCAACTTGTGGTCCCCTCAGGCTACTTCAGTTTGATAAAAGATAAACAACAAAGGGTGTCAACAAATAAAAGACAGGTTTTTTTCCTGAGCAAACTGTTAAGACCTGTGGCTTCACCTTGTCATAATAAATAAAAACAGAACGTGATTATCAGTTGTGACACTCAAACTCTAGACATTTCTACAGACAGACATTCAGGAGCCTCAATGTATATTCCTCCAGCATACATCATAAACTCACTCTAATGAATGCCCAACCCCTTCAGTTCAGTCAATGTGAGTGACCATTGTCATGTGTTCGAAAACACAGCCAGTCTAGGGGAGCAGTTGTGAGCCAGCCACCCGCTCTCCAGAAAGGTGTGCAAATACTGTCATACAGCAACAGAGAAACAAATTGTAATTTAATTGTCAAGAAATGGAAAGACCACTACAGTGATCGTCTGATTCAAAAAAGTCCTCCTTAGCCAGAAGGCCATGGGTCTGAGTAGCAGTAAGGGTGATCTGTCAGCAGGTGGGTGAGGGGGCGATAGGACTGTGCAGGAAGGAGATAGGGCTGGCCGCAGCGTGGACGGGGATGGATACTGGGAAGTTGAAGACAGTACTGCTTTTGCTGAGAGCAGGGCTCCCTGCCTCTGAGGAGCATGTGGAGGAGGCCAGGACCTGTGACTCGAACTGCAGAAGCTGGCCCATGAAGCTGAAATTGGGGGAGATGATGCTGCGTCGCTGCTTGACAAACTCGAATGCTTCATCCAGCTTGACTCGGTTGGTGCGCATCAGGTAGGCCAGGCAAATTGTAGCGGACCGTGAGATGCCGGCCTGGCAATGGACAAAGACACGTCCGCCTTTGTTCCGTACCGAATCTGAGCAAAAAAGAAGGAGAATGTTAGTTGGAATCTACACAAAAGGGTCTGCACAGAGTCCAGCTGCTTTGTTTACATCAACAACACAAGCGCTAGCTTTACAAAGTGTCTTTACTGTTACTGTTCATGGGAGCTTCTGTTATTTCTGTCACTGGCTTTCCGTTAAAGAACTGAGCTTTCTCTAAGGGCCTCAAAAAGCCAAGCTGAAAATGGCTAATAGCAATGACATTCCCTGTCACAGGCGCCTCCCTCCACTTTCAGTTGCAAATCACAAACTTTGCAGTACAGCTAACGGAGGGAGGTGTCTCATTAGGGAAACAGGAAGAAGTTAAATGAGGGCCGGGGGTGCGTGATGGGGCAACACTTTCTCAGTGGCAGGCCTGAATACACAATGGGGGGTGGTTGCCCCCCTGCTGGGAGCATTGATCTGGGGAGGAAGGCCAGCAGAGAGCCAGAGAAACCCCCCTTTTGTTTGGACAGAACAAAGGGAGCAAGGCAAGCAAAGAGAGCCAGTTGCTCCCTAAAAAGCAGATCGGGTCGTGGCCTGCTGCTTTCCATGAAAAGGGGCGCCACTTTAAATGGGATGAGAGGGGATGATGTAAGCCATTGTAGCTGTCAAGCTTGGTCCATCCAGCTGGTCGATTTGGAGGGAACTTTTGAAAAATTGAATTCAGGCCTCACTTGAGGAAGGGGGAGGGGGAGTTTCACCAAAGCCTTTCCTATAGTAACATCTGTTCTTGTTTTATATCAGAGAAGCAAATAATAGCGGTTAGGAAAAGATTCTCACCGATAAATTCAATGGCCTCGTTGAACCAGGAACTGATGTCAGCTTTGTGGTTATCTTCAACTGGAATGCTTTTGTACAGATAATGGTCCTCGAAATGGTTTGGACAGTTGGCCGAAACATTTATGAGGGCTGTGATCCCCAACATGTCTAGCATGTCTTTTCTAGAGGCATGGTAGGCACTGCCAAGATAGAGAAAGGGTAGGATTTCCACAGGGCCACCCTGAAAAATAAGATTAAGGGGAAGAGTTAGTGCTGTGAACATGATTCAAAGTGAAAAACAAACTCAAAGCGTCTCATAGGTGAAGTCATTTCTAACAAATTGCCTAATAAGACATGTGCTTCACTCTTACCTGATCATACAGAGGGGTTGCGCATGTATTACACCCAGAATCAGCACTATCAGGTTGGCAGCTGCCACTCAGAGGCAGACTAAGTCCTTGTGGGGGGGCTGGCTTGGTACACATTTCAGGAAATTCTGTGACAAATGTGTCAAATCCACCTAAAAATAGAGAGAGACGAAAAAGAAAGAGCTCAATTTACAAACGCCACATGTAAATGACAGTTCTTGTGACACAAAGGGTGAGAGAGAACAGTTGAGAGGGGCGACAGCTGAAGTAAACACTGGAGTGGAGCTACCATACAAGGCCAGAGAGCCACAAATAACCAAAGAGGCTATAACGTGGGCTCACATGAACAGAGGTGGGCAGTAAATAGTCACAGTAGTTCCGTATATAACACCAGGATATATTTGTCTTCTTTAGATGATAATATTCAAGTATGTCTGTGAGATTTATTTAACTATTTTAATCACATATATATAATTCTTCCATTGGATTCTATTTCTTCCTTTGTTGGCTTCCTCACATCTCTCATTTTCAAGGTTTAACAGTTTATATTCTTTTAAAAGTGTTAAAAATACTTCCTATACATTGACATATTCTAAACTAACTAGTAGTTTTCAGATTTGATACTTTATTTATTTCTACTCAAGTATTTTGGTAATTAAGTCAGAGTAAGAAGCACATAGAGAGTTAAAAAAAAATGACTTCCTATAGATTCGAAATTAACTAATAGTTTTTAGATTTGATACTTTATTGATTTCCTCTAGATTGTTTTGGTAGTATAGTCCTTTTAGTGTGTTTCTGAAAGTGAATTCTATTCTGTTAAAAACGCTTGGCCTGTAGTTACCTTTCAGGAAGACCACTTTGGCTCCACATGGGTTTCTCAACAGGGCAGTCACGGCCAGCATCAGGGTCCCGTCCTTCTTGACCTGGCCGATGTCTGAGCTCCGTTCGTCCAGCAGGACCACGGTCCGGTACCGTCCGGAGAGAAGTCCGCTCCTCGTGTCCTCGTTCGGTACGATGTGCTCGAGCCCGAGGCCACCGCGCGCGCGGCGCCTCACGATGGTGCTGAAGCGCACGTTGGTGGACCCGTGGATGTGTGAGGAGCTGAAGGAGAAGAAAGAACGGCAGTCCAGCACCAGGCAGCCCGGCTCAGCTCCGTCCAGGAGCGCCCGGAGCGCGGCACAGTCGATGCTGGGAACTTCCATAATGACCATAGTAGTGCGGAGCGCGCGAGGAAGCAAATCTAAGTACATAAAGTTCTTAAAGTTATGTCCACAAACACACAAAGGAGTTTTGTTCGATAAAAAATGTGTTTTTGTCCGTTTGAGGTGGTTTCAGTAATGAAAAAATCCTCGTCGTTGGCCCCTGAAGATCGTTTCCTTTTATTCTAACGCTTCCTTCCTGAGCGTCTGTCGTTCTGCCCACGGATGAGCGCCGATCTCTTTTATACGAGCGGCTGCGCGCTGCTGGGTGTGGACAGACGTCACGCGCCGCCCAGCCTGGCGGCCCGCCCGCGTGGATTCGCACGTACGTCATGAGCTGAGGAGCGAAGGGCGACCTGAGCTTCACACTAACCCTCCTTCACACCACTTTTCTTCACTTCAGCCTTTCACACCACTTTTCTTCGTTTCAGCCCTTCACACCCCTGATCTTCACTTCTGTACAGACCTCACAACCATGAAACGACCGGAGGCACCACAGTCTGTTTGTAAATGTATAATAATAAGAAGAAGAAGAACGAGAAGAGCAACATTGATAAGAATAAGAGGAACAATAGTAATGAAAGAAGAAGACCAATAATAATAATTATAATTATAAGAAGAAGAAAAATGAGAAGAGCAACATTGATAAGAATAAGAAGAACAATAGTAATGATAGAAGATCAATAAGAAAAAGAAGACACATAATAATAATAAGAAGAAGAACAAGTAAAAGAAGAAGAAGGAAAAATAAGGAGAAGAAGACATGTAATATTAATGGTTATAACAATAATAATAAACTAATAACGAGCACGCAATAAATACAGCTACAGTATGATTGTAACCTTGGTCAGCTTAAAATTCTAAGTAAAAGCTTTGAGTTAAAACATGATTCTTGTTCTTTCAACTTACTATTAGATCTTCAATAGACAATCTTAAAGCAACCAGTATTTCTTCGTTTCTAACTTAGATAGCTGCAAGTAAAGTTAAAGGTTGCAAAAGTGTCATTATTTCTGTCGTTCTTCTTCTTCTTGTCATTAAACCCTTCTTAGAACATGAGGAGAAAACAAGAGATCCAGTCCACGTATTCGCTCTTCAGCCAGCAGTCGAGGAATTTGGCAAATTTTCCATGATGTGATTGTTTGTCGATGTGATCTTTGCTCTCCTCCTTTGATGAGTTCTAACGCATAACAAGATAATTAACGAATACCTGTCACTGCGCTCATAAAAGTTTATACTTTGTTTTTATTGTACAGGCCTATGTAGTGTGCAGTGCGGCGAGAGCAAAGGCAAACCATAAAAGTTAATCACTGTATAGAAACTGGAGGTCTGGTAAATTTCCATCAGCTGAAAAACACTACATGGCTTTGGCTGCATGGGGTCACAGCGTGGGACCTGCCGCTTTGTTTACAGTGTTAGACCTGTTTCAGGCTTCAAGAGGCCTAAGAAATGCTAAACTCTCTGAAGAAGCAAGACAGGATTTGCTGTCACTTGAACAAGTGATGTAACTGTCGTTGCATTGCAGTTTTGTCCATCAGGCTTTAATGGGTCATTTGTGTTTCCCACAACAATGTGGACATACTTGAAGTTTGTTTTGTTGTGCAACCTGTCTTGGCAGTCCGCATAACAACATTGGTCACGTTGCCATGGAAGTGGTTACGTTAAAAAACGTGTGGGTTGCTTCCTCAGGGTTATGACTTCTGGGTTACGCTGAGTAGACACACACAGTAGCCATGAGGGCGCACCAGATCATGTATTTTTATTGTGTTTAATGTATAGGCTTCAAGGATGAATGTAAATAATGGGTTTGATATCTGTGCATGAATTTATTACCAAAACAAAGTTTGTTTCTGTCCAAACAAGTAGTTTAAAGCAGCAACTTGTGATGTTTCTTTAAGTATTCCCACAGTATGTGAAAACAAAAATGTGCAATACAGGTTCTTTGGAAGCGGAAGATCCCTTCTGCTTCCTGATACAGACCCTTGTTTGATGAACAGATTTGTTCTTTACAAGTTTCACAAACCTTTACATTAATCATGTTCGCCCATCTCATTTGCAAAAAAATGGTTCTCCACAGTACCATTCTCTAAAACTTCATTTAGGAGACCAAAAACTGTTCTTCTATATATAGTCTACACTCTTGTTTGTGCACATTTTATGAGGCATTTTAATATCCTTAATAATCATCCAATTAGTGTGAGATTTCTGAGGTCATAAGACAAACTTTAGAAAATGTTCACATCAAAATGCAAAAACAACAACATGCAATTTATGTCAGTCTTACTACATCTGCAGTAGATTGTCTAGGCCTTGTGGTTTGAGGCCCTCCAGGCCCCTGGCAGTCAGAGACCCTTGGCACTAACCCGACCCGCCTGGTCTGCAACCTATTTCAGGCAATGGGCAACTATTTAGCAGCAGCTAAAATAAGAGGATGGTTTTAATTTACACTTAACACAGTGGAAAAAAAAAGTTTTTTAGGCACTTCCTTGGGCTAAACGCCCACCTGCTTTATTTGCAACAAGCTTTTCCAGGTCATATCACAATTCCATATGTGGCATTACAAGATGAAACTAAGAAAAAACCCATGAGACGATACTGGTACAATATACTGGTTTGCTTCCAATTCATTAACAATGCTTTTAAGCTCTTATGTCTCGAAATAGCCAATGACTAGACGACATGGCATTCCTGGAGTGTAGAGAAGATAAATTTGCTTCCCCCAACACTTGTGCTTTGCCTCACAACACAGACATAGAAACGTCTCTTGCTCTTTCCAGCCTGACAATGTTTACCACGTTTCCTGCTGTGCGGAGGCAGAGTGTATACCAAAATGAAAGTAGGACAGCATCAGAGTACAGTTGCTGACGTCAGTGCTGCGTTTCTGGCGTCTGAGTCAGGAAGGTGGACTACTGGAGTGCTGCTTCTAGCTGTTGTGACCATAACAGAGGAAGAAACAAAAAGTAACAAGACAGGGGAACTCAGTAACGCCTCGAGATGCAGCAACATCTGTCCGCCGAGCTGGACTTTACTGTCCAAACCCCAATGCGATGAGTCAAGCCTGAAATCTGAGCCACAGAAAGGGAATGTACTTCATTTTTGTGGAGTGTGTGTGTTGGGGGGGTCTGAAAACGCAATGTACTACCCACATTCTTACTGTAAATAAGAGTTTCTGTGTGTGGGAGAATGGATTAAGAAACTTCAGTTTTCACATTACGTTGGACAATAGTGACACACTTAACTGGCACCTAATATTTATTATTTTCTTTTCTGATGCACATTTGTTAACAGTTTGAAGGGAAAACGGAAGACATTACAAAACCATACCACTCAATGAGATATACATAGGTATAAATATATAAATATATATAAATGTGAGTCCTGAAATCCCTTTGGAATCCAGGCTCCAATTCTAACTGTACATTTAGACACAGGCTGCAAATCTGCAAGCATTGTCTTCCTCTTATTCATTGAATAATAAGCTCTAAGAGGATATAATCCTGGGAATTTAAGGGATCTACTATCACAGATCTCAGACATTATGACACAGTGAGATAAGAGGCCTACAAGGACAAATAAAGCAAGGATGCTTGTGAGTGTTCTCTTCTGATTACCAGGCAAATATCTGCCTAAATGAATCATCTTTTTGCCAATAATCACCCCATGTGTTTCTGTTCAACACTTTTTAGTCTCGATACAAAAGGGAACTGAAAGAGGGGTATAAACAAGGCATTTCCTGTGTATATTATTAGAGTGAGTCTGCACCTCTCTGGCCAGTTACTGACAGAAATGTATCAGAGTAACCACTGCATGTCCTGGGAAACTACAGGGTATATCCTCTCTTGTTTCCCGTTATCAAGCGCAATATCTTCTTCCAAAGTTTCTGTCTCTTCCCTTGAGCAATCTCCAGTTTGCACAACAGCACACAACATCGTATTAAGCAACTTATATTAGGCAGTGCTTCTTAGAGTGTGGTTCCTTTTAATGTAGTTATAATGGAGTTCTTTAATGGACCCACTAAGCAGTAAGTTTTATTAAACTTGACTTCTTTTGAAAATGTATATGTTCACCAGTGTTTGATGTGTTTATTAAAGGAATGGCAAAGAGAATTATTTAGATCACTGACAGTGTGGAGTGTTATCGTCTGCTAAAAAATGGAGCAGTAAAGATCCATAGTTTCACATGAAACTGTTTTAAAGGGATGAAAAGGATTCACATGTCTGTGGGCCTACGAATACAGTGGTGTTGTGAGTTTCATGAGGATACACCCTGCCCTAGTGGAGTAACCTTCACTTCAAAAGGACACACAGCAACCTACCCTTTTGGACTGATTTATATGATTAGATAACTTACATTTAACATACATCAGCACCATACCTGTATTCCTCCAGGCCATGGATGATCTTCTTAATTTTGTGAGGTAACTCAAGCCCAAAGTCTGCCCAATAGGAAAGGAGCTTAAGGACATTCCTGTTGGATAATCCTCAATTCTGAGCTGACGTTATTTGGCTACCTGAGAATTCCTGTTCTGTAAAACAACCCCCTGGTTTATTCACAACATACAGATCAGCTGAAAGTAAATACAAATGATCCCGGCTTGGAACAACCACCAAAGCAGTCCCGTTTTCCTGCACCGACATGTCTTGTGCGGACGTGTAAAAACAGACACTTTCCACGAGTCTATGAAACAGCACTTAATTAGTTCCTATTGGCTTATGGAGCTGTATGTGAAGATGCTTCTGACCTTGTGATGCAGACGCTAAGAATCTCAATAAGCTGGTTTAAGTTTGTGTTTCCCAGCTCCAGGCTGGAGATCCTCCCTGCCAAGAAACTGGAGACATTCGGATTCCCAGTTTTCTCACACAGCTGAAAAAGATCACAGAGACATCAGCTGTGAAATAATGGTGTTACAGGAGTATGGTAGGTGGATCCAGGTAAAATCTGGTTAAAGATAGGGATCCATCTCCATAGTATCAGTCAAACTGAATCCCAGAGGTATTCGTGGTCTCAAACACTTCATAGTGTGTTATTAGTCTGAATTACGTAAAGTAGTGGTGACCCACAGTAATATAAGTAGCTAATGACACATTGTAGATTGCGTAAACTCTGTAAATTCACTAGAGAAGTAGTCAAATCAGTCGTAGCTGAATCTAGAACTAAGACGCAACCAACCTGGTTGATGAACTATCAACACAATAGTGGCAGCGTAGTACACATTATGCTTGTATGTCTGCTCACATTTCAAAACATGTTTGCACGAAAGACTTGACAATTGAAGAATAAGTAGAGGAGTGGATCCTTGCACGTAAAATAGTATGTTATTTAACCCTGTAAACCTTTCTGAGTCTTTTAAAGCAGAATCGGGAAGTATTTAAGTAATTTAGTATTAAAGTATTTAAGTAATAATTCATTACTATAATGAAGCACTTTTGAGTTTTTTATTTATCTATCTATCTATCTATCTATCTATCTATCTATCTATCTATCTATTCATTTGTTTCTTATTTATTGTTGAAACATCAAGGAAAATTTAGTGTAAAACAAAACTTTCCTTAAAAGGCTTATTTATCCTTGACCAAGGCCCTGTTGGCTTTTTATCACACCTCAAAAAACCTTTTTTTATTGTATTTATGTTAATAGTAATTGTGTTGTACTCAAGTTTATTTTTTGGCTACACATTCCTGCCTAAAGACTTTGAGGAAGAAAAGTACACAATTCACCCATTCACTTAAGCATTAGCTTATCTGTATGTTTCCTGTGTTGGAATAAGGGTTATCAGGGGGAATAAGGGGGATTCAGTTTCTGTCCCTGAGGAGGATCTCTAGCACAACCTGGAACTTTCTCTACTGTAATCCAGAGAGTTGTAGAAAACTCCTGAAAAATGGCGTCTGGCCGTTTAGGACTACAAATCCCAGACAGCCCCGCCTCTCACGCGGCGGAAACAGAATCACCAGGAATATCTACCTGAACCAATGGGATTGTGCAAAGCGTCCTTAGGCGTCGTCACCTCCGGTCATCTCCTCCACCGGTAGGACAGAAACCTGGAGCTGCGGTTCTCTTTTCTTGGTCCACCATTCAGCTGTTTTAGCGTTTCTTTTAAAGCGTGCACCATGACTTTCGATGTGCGAAGGTGAGTGAAACTCGAGGTTGAAGTGTTGTCTGTGTTGCTTTGTGCTAAATCAAGCCAGAGCTGAGGTTTTACAGCAGCCCTTCAGTGTGTACAGAACTCTTTACATTTTTAACCTGTAAAAACTGACCCTCACACTCTTCACTGAGCTCCTGAACTCACCTGCAATTAAACAGAGATTTAACGTTCATCTGAAGGTTTGTTTAGCTAATGAACTCTCAGCATCCTTCCTCATGGACAGCTTCCACAATCATGAGACAGACTTGTCCATGAAGTGACCCATGATAATGTATTGAAAATTATCATTATCCTCTACACTAGTCCTCATTTAAGTCTGGGACACCATCATGTACTCCAGTGCGTGATGAACACACTATGTGGACAAAAGTATTGGGACACGCCTCTTAATTATTGATTTTAGATAATGTACTATTAAAAATCATTATAAGCAGCTCTGGAGCCCTTTGGTGATTTTGTGTGGAAATATGCATAACAGGCTTAGAAGACTGGGTTACTGGAACAACTCCATTCAAATACTGTTTACTAAAGGGAAACCATCCTGCTTCAGTAAAACTGACCTCACAGTCTTCACTGAGCTGCTGAAGTTGCCTCCAATTTGTCAGAGATTTAGGTAACGTTCCTCTAAGGATTTGGTTGACTAGTAAACTCTCAGCATCCCTTTTCAATGACAGGTTCCACAGACATGAAACTGACCTGTCCATGACTAAGAACTAAACTAGGTTATGGCAGTCGACCTGTGGAGTTCTTTTTGTAGCCGTATTCTTCACCAGCAGCTCTGGAGCCCTTTGATGAAATGTGAAATATGGGAATATACATAACTGGCTTAGAATACTGGGTTACTGGAACAACTGAAAACATCTCTTTTGAAGTAAATATGCATGGCCAGCGCATGTGTCCGATAGACTGCATGTCTTACATATTCCTGCTGAGTCTAGTAATAACATAACAGGGTTGCTGCAGTTCCATCCTGTATCTGCGATCAACGAGTGTGAAAAAACAGCTAAATATTTAAAGCACCGTCTGTAATTGTGTAGTGTTATTATTATTATTATTATTATTATTATTATTATTATTATTATAACAACAACAATAATGTAATTATTAAAGAGGAAAACAAAACAGGAGTTAGAAAAATACAGGAGTTAGAAATGAAAACTAGATAACCCCTCTGGAATTTTCAAAAAGCGTAGGTGTATGTGTTAATAGCTTATCTCTTTAATGTTGTGTCGTTATGACCCTTTAGGTCTTGTTGCCCCTCAAACCTATTTATATTTACCTTATGTAGGAATATTGCATCAGTACAGCTCTTCGGCCTTTTTGGGTAATGATAACAGTTTAGGTAAATAGTTAAAAAAGAAACAAAATGTTCATTTTGAACATGTTAATGTAACTGTTGCAGTTTCACTTCCCAATTTTGCAATGCAAAACAGTATTTAAATGTTCTCAGAGTGTTTGATTTCCAGAATGGGTGACTTACTAGTTAGGCAGTACAGTAACCATGTAGCTTTCATTTTTACTCATGGCGCTCAGAGCCCTTAATGCATGTCAAGTCCCTGTTTCAGGTCTCAGACCTGTGCTGGTATCCTATATCTGTATAGTGGCAAACTGAATGGGATGAATGTAGTAATAACAAATTGCTTGAATCAAGCATTCTGCTAGTAAAAGACAATGGTTTTCTTTTCAAACTAGACATGATAAAATTGTCCATACAAGATACCGTATTGGTCATAGGCTTACACATGGCTTTTTTTTAAGAAGGTGTAGAACCTCCATCATGTCAGTTTTGTAACATGGCCTTGTCAGTGAAACATATTTTACTTTGTTGTTCTGCTCTGAGTAACATAAGGCAGTGATTTTACTGCCAAAGTAGTCTAGATGATGTTTTTTATAAGGTACCACCACATAAAGTTTTGGCATTTTGATCAAATATTGATTTAAGAATCTTTTTTAGATGATTTATTTGTTCATTGTTTTATTTGTTCATTTATTTAAGTCCCTTGTTTTCAAATAATATCCGTATATTATTGAATTTATCTTTTTGGCATCACATAACCATTGTTGTTGATATGACATTAAACTTAAACTACTGATTCTACTACTAGTAGTAAAATACAGCTGTCAGAGTCATTTACAGCTGAAGTGCACCCTGGAATTGTAAGGCTGTGTGTGTGAAGATTAAAGTTTGAAGGAATGACACCAAGCTAAACAGGAACTCCCTGGTGTAAGACAAACAATCCTCATTTGCTGTTGAGTTCTCTTCATCCGTTCTTTTATTACCGTGGTGCCACACAAAATCAGGTTTACACAGTTTGCAGTTAACACATAGAATATTTAGTTTTAGTTGGTTCTAGAAGTAAAAGGGATGTGTTTCCTTCTCTCACACTTTGCTGTTGTTTGTCTTTGCTGAAGGCTCGTCTTCATAACTCACTCTCGCTTTGCCACGTACATACTCCTGATCTATTCATGTTAGTTTACAGCTAACACTTTTTACTAAATTTCATGTGAAATGTTCTTACACTGTAGAAAATGTTATTCCAAAAGTTTTCTCCACCACCATGTTTCAAATGTTGTCACGTTGTACAACAGCATAGACCCAACATATTGATACACGTTGGTTGCCAATAATGTTTATAATGTAGTTTTATGGATTTTACAGATTCATTGTTGCATCCCTTGATAGGATATTAGAAAATAAAACAGTCATGTGATTCCCAGGAAACGTTAGCCAATAGGTATAACTTTCATTATCTATACAAACTCTGCTTTTCTCTGAAAGACTGAAGCAAGAAAATGTATGTAAGTGAAACATATTAAAATGAAAAAAAAAAAATTAAAATTCTGGTTTGGCAGTACATATAACTGTTAAACTCGTTTAAACTCAGAGGTGAGAGACAAACAGAAATAGCAGCACAGCTATTCACTAATTCACCTATTCATCAATCATCTATTCAAATTTAATATGAAACACTGAAATAACTTTCAGAGTCGCTCTGAAAACCAGAGTTACTGCACTCACCATAACATTTCTAAAGCTAAAAATGGATCCTTAGTTTTTTGTTCCATTTTAAGTGGTGCCACGTTTAAATGGTGCTGACCCCTGCACCATTTAAAATGGGTGAAAAAATAGGAATTTCTAGCTTCCAACATTTTATAGTGAGGGCTTTGGTAAGTGAGCGATCCTACAAGTTACTGGAAAACAATATGAAACATTGCAACATGAAAATATGTCACTGAATAAAGTTTTGTCTGTGTAACCTGTATAATCAATGCAGTCCAAGGAGACAAAAACTCAGGCAGACTTACTCACACGCCTTCTTATCTGAATGAACATTAAATCATACTGTGATAGAATGTTCCTCTCGGCCAGTCCTAAAAACCGCGTCCTTTTTTCTTGTTGTGATGTTTGTTGCAACTTCAGCAATATCTGAAGATTCACCTACAAAACACTGCTTCAGTAAACTGCAAACGCATTCCTCGTCCAATTGTGATCGATGTGTGTGTATGTGTGCTTATGTGTATATATATACTGTAAATGTAACATTATATATTACATTGTGTGTATCCTGTCCTGTACTCCTTAATGGTCTGAATGTGTGCTTTTTCAAAAGTAAGTGTTCTCCCTGTCAGTAACAGCTTACTGAGTGACTAAATGTTTTCTTCTGTTTTGGGGCATCTCCTTGTTCTAGCTTCTTGGCTGATAGGGCTCAACGTTTATTGGTTCCTTAAGCAAAAATGTTTCTGACAGCTTGGACTGCTTGTTCAAAATGCAGGAAATGAGAACTGCCACGCTCTTAAAGCAGTTGAAGCAAATGTAAATATTGCGCTACATATGTTCTTCTGCTGGTACAGATTGTGCTCGAGCGTAACCCAAGGAAGGTTTTCTGCACGGAATGTGCTCATTTTGTATAATGGCCCACAGTTTTGTCTTGCAGTGTCAACAGCTGAATTGGAAGCATGACTCATTATTTGGGATAATGGTAATACTACCCAGAGCGAGAACAAACCTTACACAGAAAAAAAAATAAAGATGTAATCAGCTGGAGTAGTTACTTTTGTAAGTAAACATGTTGATGTGCTGTAGAACAGGTATATGTTGTGTACGGATTTGTCCATCATGACTTTTCACTTGAATGAATGAGCCCGAATGAATTGAATGAGCACGTACTGCACGTAGAACACTAATGACTGTTGTGCAAATGGAGTCAAATGTCCTATTGACACTGGCAGGCAAATTCAGGGAAAAGCCAGTTTGCCTTGTAAAAAGGAGGGAGGGTAATGAGGTTGGCGATGAATCAGTGACATGATGATGCCTGTGTCATTAATGATGTAGCCTTTTCTTGGATTTTTAACCAAATTGAAGGGGGTGCAATAAAACAGAGCCCACCTGTGGCCTGGCCTGTTTCCCTAAATCTAAACTTTGTTTTGGCTGACGTTACTGAGAGAATGTCCCCTTCCCCCACAACCCTCCCAGTAGATCAGTAGATTAATCAAATCAGTAATCAGATTAATCAGACAGCTGGACTTGATTGAAGGTATTGTAGAGTGTTTGAGCTGATTGTGATAATACTGCTAAAAAGGATTGTTTTTTATTTGTATTTCTTTTTAAATTAAACTGACCAAGAAGAGACTTTGGCATCCGACAACTGTCGGAGTGCCACATTCTTAATCCCGTAGATTATGACCAGCCAGGAAATGAGATTCAACCATCAATCACCTAAGCAGTGTGCTTCTTTCCAAAATACCGTCTGAGTCTGCAGGTGGTAAAGTGGGAGGTGGGGTAGGTGGATCAGATAACCTGACGTTTCGCAGTAACTCCAGCAGGAAGTCAGCCCCCCCCTCGCATTGCGTCAGCTTCAATTTTTTTTGGGCAGCACTGGGTGGAAGAAATGCGCCCAGATGTTCATGTTTTTGCAGGGCTGATGAACGCGAGGGCTGGGCCAAAGCTGCAGCGGAGGTGTGGAGAAGGAGTTTGACGCCGAAAAAGGCCTGGCTTTGAGCTCGGGGGCCGCTCGCAAGCTCCACAAGCAAAATAGTTTGGCTGTGGAGCAGCATGAATCGAGAAAGCTCCTAAAAAAGGCAATGCTCGTGCTCTCTCTATGTAGGAGATCATATTATCCACATGCCGGGAGCAGAGGCTCTGACTGAGCTGATTTAATTCGGGTCCATAATGCCAAAGTTTTTACAAAGTTTAAAAGGAGAGAAAGAAAAAAACATATATCTGAGTATCTGAGATACTTGTAACATACATACAGAATCAAATTTGCTTTCAACAGCTTCTCTCATCAAAAGCATCATCTTTTTTTTGCATATGGTTTTTGCATAGAAACAGACTTACTGATGTTACAGATAGATATTGATTTTACAGATAGACCCTTTCTCGATGGTGTAATCCTTCTACCCTCCAAGGTATATTTCTCACCACAAATAACTATATCAGTATAACCAGTATACTGTTTCTGTACTTTTTTTCTCTTAATTTGTAAAGAAATACTGCAGAGTAGACTCAGCAATCAGTTTACCTTTACTTTTGTTTCAGTTTCCTGTGTACAGACCAACATAGATGTGAATTAAGCAGACCTGCACTAGAGGAAATATAATAAATGGGTAGTTAATCATTTGATACAGGTCCTATAGAAATGTTGGAATAGTGATCTTTTGAAAATGGTTTATTTAGGCTATTAGAAAATATGAGCACCACATTTTATTTAAAAAAAAACATGCTTCTTGATTGTGAAACAAAGAAGAGTTTGTGTTTTTTGGTTTGACTGGTTATGTAGTGTGTTGAACTCCAGTCTACATTTTAATTTTAGTCTTTACCTGGGAAAACTTCTTTTCCATGTGTGTGAAGAAAGGAAGGCAGGATATTTGGCAGAGCCCTGCCTAAAGTGCATATTTGTGCAGAGCGTAACAAATCATGAGTGCTGTGGCCAGTCAGAGCCATTACTGTGGAATTCCGCTAGCAAAATAAATCAACCTGCTTTCACCCCTTCACAGTTCTGAGTGCAGCCCTTTAAAAGCTCATTCTTTCTGAAGTTTAGTTTGGGGAGATTAGGGGGCCGTTGTGATTGTTTACTTCCTTTTTGGTGAGAGGGGGCCATTCAATCAGTGTTGACAGGCTTTGCTATGACCTCAGTCGCACTGTTCTGAGAACTGGCCCCAGGGCTGGGGGGTTAAAGTGGAGGTCGCAGGCTGGAAGTCTGGAATGCAGAGGAAGAGGTGTAACTCCAGAGGTCGAAGGCGATCCAGTGCGCCTCACTGTGTCTGAGTTTTTCGTGGCCTGCTTCCATAGTTAACATTCCTTAGTCCTCCTGTCATAGCCTTCACCACTATGGGAACAGAGTGTGCCTTCACGCGTCCGCTTCCCAGGAACTCTGCATGTTTACGTTTTCTCTCCCCATATTTCCTCTGACTATTCTTCCCCTTTTTCTACCCCTCTCCCCCTTCCTTCCAGGTTCGATATCTACAGGAAGGTGCCCAAAGACCTCACCCAGCCCACATACACTGGAGCCTTCAGTGAGTATTGTCCTTTACCTCTCCAGTCTCCACATCACACAATATGTCCGGGTCAGATGAAGCCATGTCTTATTTATTTGTAGCGCACCTTTAACGAGATTGATTTGATGAGTTGACGTGCTCTCGTTTTAAACCTGTGCAACTGACCCCAAAAAATACAGTCGGTATGAAATGAAACTGTGACCGTACGTCATGACACACTTCTACAAGCGAGTGATCCGTTTGTGTGTGGTTGAACTAAGTAGTAGCCTTCAGTGAGTTCAATCTAACATCACACAATATGTCCAAGTCAGATTAAGCCATGTCTAATTTATTTATAGCACACATTGAAGGTTGGCTGGAGTTGACCAAAATCCTGCTCAAGAAATGAAACAAATCCAGTCATAACAGATCACTAAAAGAATGAGGCTAAAATAGAACGAAAGTAAAAACAACATAGATTCATCATGCTGCACAAGACACAACACAACAAACTGATTAAAGACAAGCAGACCTCACACAGAGACATAAACCAATTAGAAAAGACGGGTTTCCAGGCTCAAGCTTTGTAGGCCAATGCGTATCTGGTCTTTGTCTTTGTGGCTTTTGTCGTCTGCTCCCTCCACCACCCGTTCCACTAGTACGTAATCTTCAGCCCTGATTAATCAATTTCTACCCCCTTTGCCCTAGTCCTCATGCTGTCACTGTTCCAATTTCCCAATTGCTTCCTCGCTGATTGCTCATTGTTCCGTCCTTCGTGACGTGTCGTGGGATACCTTTATGTAATCATAGACTATGCTCTTTGACTCGTGAAACGAGGAGCCTACCTACTCCCTTGTCATTCCTACTTGCATTCCTGTGGCCTACTCTTTTGTTCGTGGGCCCTCAGGTTGATTAACTCATGTTTAGTCATATGGACCAAAACCCATGATGGCTAACTCATTCCACAGTGTAAATATTTGGCCTCACCAACCGGTTTTAGGACCTAGAAAAGTCATACACTGGTGATGTGATTTAACAAATGAGTAGTAGTTTGGCACATGACTTCAAAGACTAGGAAAAATCCAGAATTTGAAGCTGGCCTGTTTTCATTTTTAAAGCTTTGTTGTATCAGGCTGTGCTTAAGAGTAATACACACTTATGAGTAAGAGGAAATGTTTATGTAATATCTTTGTACTTATGTACTTATTTAATTAGTAATATATATATATTTTTTTTCTTCAATAAGTAATCCTCACTAAATGGAAGTAATGATGTATCCTCCGCTGAACCTAAATTGGTGGCGTATGTGTCATAGCGACACTCCCTATTGTTTGTGCTGTAGCTAAACATTAGCTTGTGTAAACTGGAAGAAACCGCTGGCCAGAGCATGACGTGGTTGCCATAAAGTCATGTGATCACTGAGTCAGTGGAGACAGTCTCCATGTAAATAAGACTTACACTACCTGCTTATTCAGGCAGTTTTTTTTCTCTATACTCATTTGGTCACGTGATCAGTGACTTGTCCAAGAACCATGGCAGTTCAACCACACACAAACGTATCACTCGCTTCTAGAAGTGTGTCATGACGTCGTGTCACAGTTTCATTTCATACCAACTGTATTTTTTTGGGTCTGTTGCACAGGTTTAAAACGAGAGCACGTCAACTCATATCAAATCAATCTTGTCACATGCGTTCATTGCAAAGGAAGTTGGTCAAACCCTTGCAAAACAGAGAGAGCGAATAGGGGACAGCACAGTACACTGGGCCAACACGTAATATATGATAAAAACTTGGGTCATTGACCTTTCTGAGTCTTTGGTAAAAAAAACACTCAAATGAATCTTAAAAGTGTTAATATCTCACATTTATTTTTTTCTTTGAAGAAGTGTAATGTATTAATACTTTCAATCTTTTGAGTCACTCACTTGGCCACTGAGGAATGGCTTAAGAAATGTAAACCATATATATAAGGCATTTATATAATATATGAACAAGAATATATATATATATATACACACACAGACACCAATCATCCACAACTTGACAGTTAAAGTGAATAACATTAACCCCCCCCCCACACACACACGTCAAGGGTTGAGATATATTAGGCAGGAAGTAAACAGTT
>JBBPCY010000032.1:17457319-17480542 GCA_037974405.1 Brachyalestes nurse | reverse complement strand
GTGGAATAGGATCACTAACTGTGTACCAACCCCACCATCACAACTGATGATCCCAAACACATTAAGAAATTCCACTACTCTTGAGGAAGAACTCCTGTTAATTAAACACCATTCCAGGTCGATTCCTCATGAGTCATATTGAGAAAATGCCAAGATTGTGCAAAGCTGTCATCAGAGCAATAGGTGATGTTTTTAATATTAATCTACAATGTAGCCAGTAATAAAAACAAACAAAATTGTTTAATGAGAATGTGTTCAAACTTTAGGCTGGTAGTGTACATCTCAGACCCACAACATCTGACCAAAGCAACCAAGATTAACTCTTTCTTTTTTTCTCAAACCTCTGTTAATCCAGATTTAGGTACTCAAGCTATTTTTAACAGTTATGCACATGCACATTAAACCATGACATTTCTCACAAACAACCAGTTGTGTGACAATAAAAAAAAGAAATCTAAGTAAATGTGTAGAATAAAGCATTATAATGGTAAAAAGCATAAAACTTTTGTTTTATGATTTGCTACGTGAAAAAAGTGAGGTCTGTCAATCTCTGACTGGTCCAGGAGCTGTTTATGTTCTGAAATATCAAACGTCAAACATTGTTTTTGTCATGTTCTACAACCTTGTCACATCTAGTGTTTTTTTTATTGCTGATTTGCAGCCAAGTTATAGAAGTTCGCTGAAAGGTAACATTTCCTGAATCAGAAATCATTTTGTGACCAGAAATTTGCACTGCTAAGACTTTTCACATAAAAGATAAGATACCATAAGATAAGATAAAACTTTATTAGTCCCACAAGTGGGAAATTGTTTTTGCCACGGCAGAAAGTGGACAGTACAAAGTTAAAAATGAAGAAACAACAGAATAAAAACAGAATACTAACAGTGCAGTATAAAATGTATGAAATGTGCAATATACAGTCTGGAGATACAGAATATGGACATCTGTGTAGTAAAATATTTACATAAATATATATTTTAGACTATATGTAAGCAAAGCTGATTAAGTGATACGTCTGTACACAATGAGTATGAATAAGTGATATGCAACCTAAAGATGCATCCTACATAATATTTCTGGGGGCTTTGACACATTAGTGGTCAGTGTTTGACACACCAGTGTGTACAGTAGTTATACACATTCAGTGAAGGATGTTATTTTCTGGCAGTTATTTCTTTATCAGCAACGCTCGAGGAAACTGAATACATTTAAACATGTTCTTAAGTCACTGAAACAACTCACTTCTTCAGCATGGCTCCTCTGTGCTTGTGCTCAAGCCTCTCCAACTCTTCTGAGGCCAACACCATCCCACTGTCCGTCTGGCTGTCCTGCAGGGATACAGCAGTGCATTAGGCCTGCTATAAACAGTATACACTTCGTGGCCACTTTATGAGGTACGTATATCTTTTGCTGTACACAAATGGGCCCGTGTTTTCATTGACGACCCGACAGGAGGGCAAATGCAAGCTGGATATTTTGTTTATGTGCGTATAAAAGCATAAAAACATTTACAGTGTAGGTGTAAAACTTAAGCACACATTGCACCTGTCTCTTGTCAGTGTCATACATTATCAGTGAAGATAAGCAATTTAAAACACTGTCAGATAAATAAACCTGTGCTCTACCCCTGAAACTGCAAACGCAAGAAGACAGCACTGCTGCGTATAATCAGACCAAGCAGTCGAAAGAGAGCCGTACCTGGTAGTGGCTCAGTGTACTTTTAGTGTAGTTGTAAAGCAACTGGACTCTACCTGTCTCGTCGGACTTTTAAGTACAGTAGTGTACCAATAAAGTGGCCATTGAGTGTATAGCTAGTGACACTAACTGCTGTGTTGAGAACAAGGAATCCATTAGTATAATTCTGTCTGTGCTCTGTTCACGTTTATGTAATGTTAGTAGATTTGAGTGCGGTTTGTTTCTTACATGATGTGACTTGTGGGAGGTCATCTCCATTGGAAGCTCCTCGAATGTCTTCACTCGAGAATGACACGTTTTCGAGGGGCTCACCATCACACAACCAGAGAATGGCACGCAGTTATAGTATCTGAGAAAAGGACGGTGGCATTAGGGCAGTAGTGTAATACTATAGAACCATTTCAGTCTACTAATAATGTAATCAATTCACACCATCAGAATTTTTAAAAAGTGACCAAAAGTTTTCAGACACCTGCTCATCCTTTGAGTCACATTTTATGAAATAACTGCCTTACAATGGATGTTGTAACATTGCTGCAAGGATTTGATTGAATGCAGCCACAAGAGCATGTGCAATGTCTGATGTTGGATTAGTTTTGGTTCACAAAGCAACACCACCTCCCAAAGATACTGCACACATTTCTACTGCTCCACAGCCCAGTGCTGCAAGGCTTTACACCCCTCTAACCAACAAATAGCATTAAATTCATGTGCAGCCGCTAAACTATGTCCTGTTCTATTGGCTGTGCTTCTATAAAGTTTGTACAAGTCATGTGAGTGTCTCTGTTCTCAGTATTCTCTGCCTGTCTCAGCAGTGGGTGTCTCTTAGGGTTGTCTGTAAACTTTTGAACATATTGCCTATATCACATCTGGTAATTTGTACTCCTACTTTTAGAATATTTTTTCCCCATTCTGATTCAGGTCATAAGCGGCACATGTGCTGCTCTGATGTGTGAATACAGTACCTAGCCGGCATGGTGTTGCAGGCCAGTCTCAGCTCCTCCTGCGACGGAGGTCTGGAGGAGGCCTGTGAGAAGCCATCGTCAGAGGAGCTCTGAGAGACGTTGAAGGGAATGTCCTGTGACCAGAAAATACATTTTCCACATTTCATATTCTGCTCGAAAAGTATTATGATAGACGCCCTCTAAACGTTCATATACACACAAATTAGTGCACAGATCGTAATTTACTGGTATCTGTAATATAGGAATTTACAATACACATTCCCTGAGGTTCTATCATTTTAATTCATTGAAATTAATTTGAAGTAATTATAAATATCTATGCAAAAAGGGACATTTCATAAATAGCATTGTTCAGCATTCATTTTTAATAATGTTTTTTGTGACTAAGCCAGAAAAAAACATCAGTACTGGCAGGTACCTACTAGATTGAGTAAAATAAACAAATATATGGTACCATTGTAACTCCATTTGGAATACAGGCAGAGAAATAGAAGGTTAATTTTGGGCCCAGCCTCTCACCGGTGAACTATCATCCTGTAGAAGGTCCCGCAGTATCTCCACAAGTGCAGGAAATGTGGGCCTCTCCCTGGGCTCGCCCTGCCAGCAGGCCAGCATGATCCCGTATCTACAACAGGGGGAGACAAAGACACATAGACACTCATCAATATTTCACATGTAGTGTTATTTTATTTTTGTAGTGTTATTTATGTAAATGCTGAATACATCAGATGCTGAGAGCAAGTTATACATATAAATATACATTTCAGGGGAGGCAGTGTCAGGAGCCCTCATCCTGGTGCCCTCCTTCAGTTGTTTACAGAAGTCCTCATCAATTTGAACGCCAGGATAAGGGGAAGCACCTGTGAAGAAATGTATGCAAAGCATTTAGTCTGTGTGAAAGCTGTCTACATGTTTAAGATGCATTCATTGGGGTATCCATGCAAAGCAAAAGAAGATATTGTGCAGTCTTCTTATTTGTTTCGAGGCATCAAAATCATTATCAATAATAACGGATGATATGAATTATATGATGATTCAGAGAAGCAGCCAAGACGTCAGTGGTATCTCTGAAGAAGCAGAGACATTCACAGCTCAGATATTAAAAACTGCACCCAGAACAACCATATTCCAGACATTCCACTAAGCTGGGCTTTGTTTAAAAAAAAAAAAAAAGATTCTTTGGTACTAAACGCTACTGCTCAACACTCAGAAAACAACAAGAAAGCAGGGTGGTGTTGTTATGTGGATGTTTTCATCAGTATGGACTGGGAACCTGAATGGGGCTGAGGGCACGTGGACAGACTCAAATACAGGGCAGGCTTGTCTCTTCCTTCAAACGTCCTGAGACGGGGTGAAGGTTCACTTTCCAACAGAATAACAACCCTAAGCATGTTGCAAAAGTAAAGTGGCCTTTCTAGTCACAGTCACAGTGTAAACAATGTGAAATTCTTTCTCTGGATTTAACCCACTCATTATGTGAGGGGCGCACAGGGAGCAGTGTGTGGGGACGGTACTTTGCTCAAGAGTACCTCAGTGATGTCACTAGCAGTTGGGATTCGAACCCACAACCTAGGCAACGCCCTAGACAAAGGCTGCACTACCTGCAAAAGCTGCACTGCAGTTTAACACCAATAAGCTGAATGTTAAAATGACCGCGTCAAACCACAAAACTCAGACCACAATCTGATGCCAACAATCTCCATCCAGCAAATTGAATTTGAGTAAATTTGGAAAGAAGAGTGGCCAAAAATATGAGGATCCACATGTGCAATGCAAATAGACACATGTCCCAGAAGGTGGTCATTCCAAGTATCGTCCTGGGGGAGGAATGCTTATGCAACAAATGTCAGCTTTTTGTTTAGTTAACTATTATTTTGTGCACCATCAGCGTGGAAGACATATTGATTCAGTGAAATGGTAAATAACCCCAATTAACTCAATTTCATTTCCAGGTTGTAACAGTAGAAAACGTGCGCTGATCAGCCACGTTACAATGGCACCTGTCATGAGGTGGAATATATATGTATGTAATCAGGAGCGAGGGAAGGCAGTCCTTGAAGTTGGTGTATTGAAGCAGGAAAAATGGACGAAGATTATTTAACACTGTTTATGCTATTTAGAAAATGAGGTTTAAAGTAAAAAAAAAAACATTTCCCAGCTGAACTATGACACAAACTGAACAGTGGCTCAAAAGTGTGGCTTGATAACTGAACCAAAGGGTGAATTGTTGTGTGTAAGGTTGTGTGTAAACAGTGTTTACCGAGTGAGAAGATCTCCCACAACAGCACGCCAAAGGACCAGACGTCACTCTGGCTGGTGTACACTTTGTCGAAAATGCTCTCAGGAGCCATCCACTTGAGTGGCAGTCTGGCCTGAAGAAGAAAAGACACATTACACAGAGATCAATCTCAGGATGTATCAAAGCCTGAAGCCAACAACCTCTATAAATCCACCAAAGAACAGCATGACACATCACGTCGCTGTCTGAGGATCTTTAGTCTTCCCCTGTGTCATTTACTCCATTTAAGGTACAATCTTGATTTGTAAAGGATTTCACATCTTCTCCATTGCTTGGAGTTTTGGAATTGCTGTGGTAAAACCCCAAGAAGAGGGTTATGTGAATCAAATGGCCTTTTTTCTCTTACATTGCCTTTCCGCACGTAATCTGGGTCCTTGTAGATATCACGAGCCAGACCGAAATCACAGATCTTCACCACATTATTCTCCGACAGCAGAATGTTCCGGGCTGCCAAGTCTCGATGAATGCACTGCCAGGAGAGAATAACAAAAGAAATTTGTGCTGTATGAGTTATGTGTTTGCACTGCGAGCCTACATATTTGTTTTATTACTCCTTTATCTGTGTCTTAGAGCGCCAATCTAACAGCCCCAGGATTGAGCTTAGCTTTGTTTCCCAGCTCCCAGTGGTCCCAGTGGTCAGGACAGGGCTTTCTTCACTTGCCAGTAACTTCTATAATTCCTGCTATGGGACTACAGAAGTACTGGGAGATCTAGGAGTTTGAAAGTTTGAATCAATGCCAAAGCAAAGGCAGGTTTCCTTGAAAGAAGCAACGCAGGGCTCACCTTACGAGAAGCTAGGAACTCCATCCCTCGTGCCACCTGGAAGCTGTAACATATCAGATCTTCTATTGTAAGAGGAGTCTTCCAGAGGTCATCCACTTAAGGGAAAGAAACAGGAACAACAGGAATTCAAACATCATGTATAGGAAAATGAGTTGCTCATAAATACAGAGGTAACAACTTTGAATCCACCATTGTGAAACAATACAGGCTTGTGATTTGGAGTCTGCAGCCAAGCAGACTCAGAGCAGGTTATGTAAATCAGTCAGGCATTCTGTATCTATGTACCTCTAAACTACAGATAGAAGATAATATCAACTTACTTTTCTCCACCGAGGCGGTGCTGCTTGGACTGTTCTTGTCCCGAGTCTTGGTTGTGGAGTTGACATTGGAGGGAGCGGACTGGCTTGAAGGTTGGCGGCCTCTCTGCTCGACCTGTCCAGCCTCCATCATCCTCCTCACTTGGCTCTGGGTTTTAGGGGAACGATCCTGCAGAAGAAGAAGAATATCACACGCCGAGCCATAATGTACTGGCTGTTTCCAGACATGCTATTTTTGTTCACAGTGTAATGTTATTCCAATCAGCAAATTCAAGTGCATGGCCAGGTTTACTGAATGTATCATATGGTTGAGAGTGTAATAGTTAGACAATGTATTAAAAGTAAAATGTTCTTTTCCGAAAATGGCCTTTTGCATCCATGGCAGATCAGGATCCCCTCTTATTTCAAATCGGACCAAGATATTTCCAGTACAGTCAATCAAACACTGTCATTTGGTCCAATACAAGTCTGTCATTTGGTCCAATAGGACTACAGCAGTAATAGAAGGCTTCATTACTGTATTACTGACACTGAACAACATCCTACAAAACATTTCATTCTTACTTCTTCTGTATTTAAACCTCTAAATATCCTAAATATATATATGGAAGAGAGCACATATTTATTTTATCCCCACAGCAAAAATAATAGCTGTGAACAAATTTAAGGTAAGCTTAGTGTAAAAAGAAGGATGGTTAAGCAGAAAAGAAGAAAAGAAAGCCCTGGGAAACCTTTTTGGGATAAATGGCACTCCGCCAAGTAACAGATTTTAATAGAAAACCTGGCCGCATCTGCCAAAAAGCTAAAACTGGTTATTCCTGCAGCACGATAATCCAAACATAGCTCAGTCCACACAGAAATAGTTCAATAACAAAAAGATCAAACTTCTGATAGCCCCCTGACCTAAACCCCACTGGAAATGTTTGGGGTTAGCTGAGGAGGAAGAGAAGAGAGGATACTGCAGAGATGATGTATTGCGGAGTGATCTCAGATTCCTTCTGTTTCCTTCTTATGCTTACCAAGGGGGCTAATAATTATAGAAATCTTGTACATATAAAATGTATATTAGGGATTCACAAAACTAAAGAACACATATACATGGATACAGCCTGTATACAGCCACACACAAACACATGCACACACACCAACAGACCAGTCACTGCCCACACAGCCAAAAGACATCCCCTGGAAGTGTGAGACACTAATTAGGAAAGAAGTAGCAAGTATAACCCTTGACCTTCTAAATATACTTTTCTGATTTATCTTCCTGGAAATAGACGACATAGGTCCTGCGAAAAGAAAAAACTTAAAACACTTTTAAAACATGTTCTGCCTGTTGAAGTAAAATTACAATGACCTTCCATCATTTAGCGAGCTGTCTGGCTGACACTGAACATTACAGCAAATGATATCAGTTTAGTGTAATGCATTTCGAAGAGTGACATTATAATGGTGATAAATAGATTTGTTTTGGTCTTTTGAGGGTAATTACGTCATCACCTTGTCCAGAGCCAGTACGTTTGCCAAGCACAAACTGCCCTTGCTTAAAGTGACAACAGTCCTTCACCAGCTAGAGTGAGTCTAAACACACTGTGCTTACAGCAGTTGCTGACAGGTACTACTTTACACTCATTCATTAAATCACTGCAGTAATAACAAATGGTGGAAAATACACGACAGCATAAGTGCAACATTTTCCATGACCATCTACAACGTTACAGGCCACTTTCACCCGTTCCAAGGTACTTTACGCTCTCATTTTCCATGAGTTGTCCAAGCCTGGTCTATAAGATTTTACATTCTCCAGGACACAGGGGAGCTTTTATTCTAAACGGGACAGTAAAATACAGGTCAGTGCTGCATTGAGGCTTGGCAGTGACTACATTGAAAATGACACGTTTAAGTATTATCATGCTTACATGGCAAATGGTTACAAGCTGCATACATCAAGCCTTCTCTTACACTTACCCTATATGGCAAAAAGAATTCCCTTTTAGCCCGTAGGTAGTTGGATAGGTTTCCGTATTTGCAATATTCCACTACAACCATGAGAGGACCTGAGAAAATAAGAGATGATTGAAAAAAGGAGATTGTTTACTGTTGATAACCCTTGAATTCCCAATCCCTTGGATATATTTATTATGATAAATATAACAGCAAAATGATCCAACAGCAAAAATGTGTAGATTTTAATTATGTTTGGGCACAAACTACCATGTTAGTACAAAGGGAAGCCAGTTCAGTTGGTTTCAACTGTAGTTCTGATTAAATTAATCAGTAAAGGTTTTTAATCAGTTGATTGTTTTTGCAACAATCAAGATGCAGACACAGCTGAAGACGTGTGAAATGATCCTCCTTCAGAAATGATCACGGTATGTCCAACACTTAAGGTAGCACTGCGCTCCAATTTCACGGGCTGATCTGTTTTATACAACCGTAGGACTAACCACTGGGTTTGGTGCAAGCTCCCAGCAGGTTGACAACATTGAGATGGTTCCCGATGTGTATGAGGATTTTCAGCTCAGACATCAGGGCTTTGTGTTCATTGGCTGTGGATCCCTCTGTACAGAACATACACACAATCAATACAAAACACTTTCAGGGAATGCCAACATCTATACAGTCACTATCTGTGGGGCCTAAGCATTTGATTAAGACCTTACCTTTGAGCATTTTGACAGCTACAGTGCCGAAACTGCTCATCTTGTCACTCCCATTAATTGAGGCCTCTACAACCTTCCCAAAAGCACCATGACCTAGCACCTTCCCTGCAGAAGTTGATTAAAGAAAACAAGTGATAGTATTACATATTTACATAGCTGTAGATGATTTCATTATAATAAATAATTTACAGCATTACAAATATGCATTACAGCTCAATTTTTTGCAAAGATTGGATACAAAAAAGGGATTTTTTTCCTATTTCCTTTTTGCTTACAGATTGATCAAATTCCATCAGACAGACAACATAGGAAGCTCAGAAATAACAAATAACAATAACACATTTTAACAATTTCGAAACCAGTATTGAGGCCATTCCAGTACTGTGAGCATGTTCTGTCTGCACCATATCAGTCGCATGTACTGAACTGTACTGAAGTATTGATTGGTTGTTCTTTTTATGCCGTACCGAGGCGCAGCCTGTCCCGTGGAATTTCCCACTGGCTGGAATCATAGGGTAGGTATTCACACTGCTCCTCCAGGGGCACCTCCCCTGGGTCCATAATGATGGACAGGTAGCTCGTCTTGATATCAGCCGGGTTCACCTGTGGGACAGCATCACAACATCATTATGGCAGACTGATACCAGCCTCTGCAGCACAAACACAGTCAGCCCAAGGCCAGCTTCTATAGGAACTGCTGACAGGTACCCTTTTTCAAACACCAGCGTTCACCTGAAGTCCAGCAGGCAAACAGGGATGGGTTGGCCGAACGGGTTTGCCTGAGGGATGAAAAAGCTACGCTCTGGCTATCAGTAGTTCATTTATTTATTTATTTACTGGATTTCTCCTGATTTTTTGCCCAATTTAGTCATCTTTAATTGCATCCACTAGCTAGAACTCCCCCAGTCACACGATATCACCAACACTGGGAGGGTGAAGACAAGCATGTGCTTGAGATGATGGGACGGGTGCATCCTACCCACCCAGACAGACTGAAGCCAGTTGTGGTGTCCTAGACTGTTGCACCACTAGAGAGCCAATAGTTTATTTCTGTAAAAGTAGTGGACAGGTTGGGGCCAGAGACAGCATGTGTTCATCTAAAAATAGGGCTTCGGGCAATTATTTGCAGTTTACTGGTCCCAGGTTAGTTCATCATAATGAGGGAGGAATGGTGAAGTGCATCTGAGGGATCTGTGATGGAGACACAAACCTCACATACATCAGAGATTTAAATGCACTGACCCGCTTGACGTTGCAAAAGATGAGGATGAGGAGGACCCAGAAGAAGATGGCGATGACACCGGTGCCAATGAGGATCACAATCTCCACGTTTGTGCTGTCCTCCGAACCTGGTGCAGGGAAAGAGTTTTTTGTGATATCGTCAATGGAGTCACATCTCATCAAGTCCATTTACAGTACAAAAATATCTGCAGTCTCCAAAACAATGTCCTCATTGCTCCAAACTTGGAAGAGCCTGTGTCCTAACATTTGGCCCCTGTCTGAATGTACATTCCCTCACGTAAAAACATAACAGCTCCACTGCAAATCATAGTATCAAAAATAAGACAAATTATTTAGCTTAGAACTCCTAAATCCTTATGTCAACTCACAACTCCTTATAACTGCTAAATCCTGATATCTAAAATTGGACAGTTTTATCCACTGTTTGACAGCTTTATGTAATATACAGTTCATGCAAAATGAACAACAGGAAAAAGTGTGTTTTGTCTATGGTGCTTTACGGCCAGTATCCCAGTATCATGATAATAAAAAAGAAATACGACTTTATATTTGTATATATATATATATATATATATATATATGTCTTGAAAGGAAACATACAGCATGAAAGTAAGAGCCAGTGAGAGTGACTGTGAGTACATGTGGATGTGTGGGTAGCAGGTATGAGTGCTGGTTATTTGCCAGCCTTAGAAAGGCTTTCTTATCATTCCAAGACCTTATGTCACCTTGTTCTGCTCAGATGAGCAATCTAACCCAGACAAAGCAAAGAATGGTCAAGCAAACAAACAGCAGAAATGTTAAGCCATGTGCATCATCTTGTGCACAGTAGAGTCTCTCACCAATAACAGACACAGTTGCTGAGGAGTGGATGCAGCCTCTCTGGTTGCAGGCGGTACATGTGTATAAACCGGCATCTTCCTCACGGACGCGCTGGATACTAAGCGTCCGGTTGGAGTCCTGCAGCAGGATCCCTGTGCACATCCACAAAGCTGTCAGTCAAATTTTCACCCTACATTCCCACACTGCCAGCCAGCTGTGACTAATGGACTGTCTACTAATGTGCCACCTCTCAGTCCAATTCCCTGAGTTGGCCTAGACTGGAATGCAAAGGGTGCCATTATAAACACATTAGCCAAGAGTAGGGGTGCTCTTCAACTGTTAGAAAATGATAATGTTAGCAAATGGTAAACAGGCTTGGACTGGAACAACACGAAGCCAATTCGACAAAAGAATGACACAAGGGTGCCACCAGGGGGCACCAGTTTATTCTTTTCGTTGACTCAACGCGATTAGTCACTTTTTTTTTAGCTCAGACATTGACTGCATGCAGGGCTGCAAGGTTATCTTTAACTTGTGACCCTGGGGAGTTTGTCTCTGTGTGTGTATTTTGAGAAGCAGCAGTCATCTCTGGATGACCTCCCCCCTTGGATTTTTGCAAGGGGTCACAACACAAAAATGTAATTATGTGCATGTGCCAACATTTGTCTAAAATGGCAAGATTTGGTGTGTCTTGTATCAATTTAAACCACTGGCCGGACAATTTGAGTATCTCCATAAAAGATCTGTCCAAAGACAGACAACATGTAACAGCTTTTGTGGTTGTACTGCTATGTCGGTCTCAGAGTGGCAAGATTTAGTGCCAGCGCCTATTACTAACCATTCCAAGCAGGCATGCACTGGACTATCCTGTCCTATGCATTTTAGAACTTTCCCTGCTCCTCAGGGAACTCCTCAGGTGTGTTGAAAGAAAGACACCAGAATATGCAGTGCTAGCAGTGGGTTAACCCTTTACTACAACCCTTAAATACAAGACAATTTTAATGACTACCATGCCCGTGTGTTTATATGTTTATGTGTTCACTTAGGTTAATGAGAAACATAAGGTCAGCGCAGTTTCACTACATCAAAAGTCTATAAAAATCCTTGTGATCCCACTGTGGACTGTAATTAATCAAATCTGATTCAGTACGCATTACAGCTATGGACCCTGGCAGCATTACAGCTTTACTCTCTTACTGAACTTTGCTGCTGCTAGCACGTGCACACACACACACACACACACATATATGTATGTACTATATATACACAACAGACAGTAAATCCACACTAAAAAATCCATAACATTGTTCAGCGAGGGGGGACTCATACCTCTACCAGCACCACATTCATTCTCAGAGCCGCCAGTCATCACTCATGCAGCGCACCCTTTCATTCCTGCTTCATTCAAAAGCCACAGCCCACAATGCCTCGCTCCAATGGCCCGCCTAGCATCTGCCAATCAAGTTGCCAAATGGAACTCTAGAATCCACTTGAATACGAAGTAGATCAACATTTGAGTGAGCGGGATTCGACTCTTCTGGACGCTGAATGAGTGTGCGAGCATGTTTGCCAGCGCTGAGTGAATTCAAGTATGGAAAGCTCTAATGGCGTCATTTTTTAGATAGGAAAATGGTAATGTCTGTGGTAATTTGCACACGGCAGAATGGTATAAGGGAAGGAGAGTGGGAAAAAAAGGAAATGGGAAAAGAGAGCAAACATGTATAAAGTGGAATTACTGTCACCAACAGCTATATACTCTCTGATGCAGAAGCATGGTCAAATTCAGTATGTGCATACAAACAACAACAGTGACTCATCTTTGCATAATATCCTCACTTCGTGTTCTAAAATATCCATAATGACGGGAAAAAATGGGAGGCTGACCTGACACTTGAAGAAGAGGCTGGTTGTCTTTAAACCAGGAAAGCTTCGGAGAAGGAGTGCCCTCCACGTCACATTCCATTTGCAGAGAAGCACTGACATTCACTGTCTGGTTGGTGGGGTTATGCCGGTACCTTGGGGCCTCCAGAGCTGGAGGGAGAGAGAGACAGAGAAAGAGAGACGGAGAGAGAGAGAGAGAGTGACAGACAGATGGTGAAGGGAGATGAGAGAGACAGGCAAAGAGAAGCAGTCATCACACCATGGTCAGCGTTACAAGAAATCGATTGTGCATTTACAGGACAGTGGACGTCGTAGCCCTGCTCTTCTCTGTGTGCAGCCTCACAGGATTAAATGGGCATGAAAGGTTCCTCTTACATCAAAAGTATATTGACAAGGCAGGAAGCTGTCAAAATCCCTGACATATTGCCTTACATGAACAATGAGTGAGCTCTGTGCATGAGAAATACACTCGGAACAGGGAGTGAAAGTACATACAATATGGATGAACAATGAAAATGGATATGAATAATATTTCTGTATATTTTGTGCACAATTTCAATTTATTTGTTAAGGTGGAAAATCATAAGAGTTAAGCATCATAAATTTTATTCCCAATATGTGAACATGTATGTTAAAATCTACAAAACTGAAATACAGATGAAAACACCACGTTATTTAAAAAGAACATATACACATCTGAAAGATTTGCTAAGAGGCTGAAGCTCACACTGAAGCTGTGACTAGTAACTTTATGACTAGTGCATGGCGTACACACCATGCAACTTCAAAATAAGCAGTGGTTTCCAATTCTGATCCTGCTGTTCCCCTGATTTTGCCTGCACTAACTAATCAGCTTATTAAGTCATTTCCTAAGTTAATGTGAGTGTTGCAGGGCTGCACAATATGGACAAAATTTCATATTGTCTTATATGGGCAAACATACCACTCTATAACAATAATAGTCCTTGGGCAAAACTCCTAACGTTACATTTGACCTCCTCTGTGACACTAAACTGTAACAGGAACATTTGCCATACGTGTTCATGTACATTTCTTGATCCTTGCCCCTTACCTTTCACAGGGACGTATTTGCGGTTGCAATGCTTTTCTCCACTGCGCCGGTTTTGTACTTCACAGACATAGTTGCCCTCATCCTGGAGCTGCAGGCTGGGAAAGACAAGCTCCAAGACCCAGCTGTTGCTGGACGTCTGAAAGGAGAGCTCTCCACCCAGAGCCTTGGCGTACAGGTGCAGGCTCTTGCAGTCCTCTGGGGGTACGGCCTGGGGATCCAGCCGGTACCAGCGCAGGTTTTCATAGGTGTAGTTGTCAGCACTGCATTTCAGACTCACTGACTCCTGCTCCAGGGGCTCCTCTACAGGCTCCATCTCAATCCCAAAGCCTTCTGGAATGGCTTAAAAAAAGGGAGAGATAAAAGAAAGGAGTCAGACAGAGGGTTTGGCTTTAGATTAAAGTTTAGAAGTCAGTTTATAAGCCAGTGTCATTTTGAATTTGAACGAATTAATCTGCAACTCGCCTTAATCTCCTCTCTTCTGCCTATTACATTGTGTGATGACAGATTAGGTAAAGGGACTTACAAAGGGACCTACATAATATAAATGGAAATGCTTTCTCTAACAACCTACATAAAGGGTGTAATAATTAACTGATGTGTACAATCAGGTGTGCAGTCAAGGGGATTATTCCAGAACAAGGATCAGTGACCTTAGATTTAATGACTGCAACTGAATGACTAAAGATGCAGTTACAAGAGCTTTCAAACAGCGTAGGCGAGACTCACTCGTCACATAGAAGTAAATGAGCCGCTCATCTTTGCCCACTTTGTTCTCGGCCGAGCATTTGTACATAGCTGAAACGTTCGCGTTTCGAATAACCACGCGGCCCACTGTCTGCAAAAAAAGAGAAACCACGTTAAACTACAATTCTCCTCCCAGATGCTGGGACCCAACATGCCGATGAGCTCCATGCACCACGACTCCTTTGTGCCCTTCCACCACTCTTTTTCTCACCTCAGACACAGGAGGTGACCCCACACATGTGACAGAAAACAGGAAGTGAGTGCTCAGAGCGTGCATGTTTATTCCCACTCCCTCCAGGAAGTGTGGAAAGGAAGAAGAGTTTAAATATTTCGAACATGGAAGCAGCAAGGCTTGCCCCCTAGCTCACTCCCTGTGACTGACAAATGCTGTCAGAGTTCAGATATTTGGGTCACTTATGTAAAAATAAAACCAGAGGGTCCACATTTGGGGGTGCTTATATAAACACTCAGACGTCTGTTGTGCAATATTAGAGTGGATGAAATCACAGACACAAACCTTTTGTTTGCCACCCACTGACTCGAGCCAAGTGTCCATGCTGTCGATCGCGTTCACAGTGTGTTCAAGGTCCAGATCGATCCAGTCTTGGCACAGGGGGACCTTGTCTCGTTGCCCTCTACGAGCTCTGGGAAAAATATTCAAGTGTTAGTCACTGGAACAAAACGCAGCTAGCCCCCTTCACCAATTTTTGGCATACTTCCTAAAACCACCTTATGAAACAGAAGCATTTTTAGTGTAGCTTAGCAGGACAAAACTGTTTCTGATCTAGGCCCATCAGCTTTAAAGTGTCCTAATATTTTATGAAAACAAACAATAAAAAGACAACAGGGAATACTTTTTATGTTTATATAATAAAATGTTTGTAACTGAGATGAGTTGGGATGGAGTGATTATTAAGACTCAGATGCTATTAAATGCTTTGCTGTTATATTTCACATCGATTCCCAGATGATAATCATTAGCAAGGGAATCTAAGAATAAAGCGCTAGGCACTAACAGGATAATTTGTGGATTTCTGGGGCAAGGACAGGAAAAATGGATGTCTGGTGATGATTCCTACATCCGCTATGACCACTGCACTGGATGTGTGAGTGTGTGTGTGTGTGTGTGCGTGTGTGTGTGTGCGTGTATGAGACTGGGAGGATGTGCAGATAGAGGGAGGAAGTGCTTTCAGACTCTTCTGCCTTCCTGTGGATGATGAGGGCTAACGAAGGACTCACATGAAGGCCACACACAGGCTTTGGCGCCTGAATCATTTACAAGGCTGGAGCTGGCACCCACCAGTAATATCCTCTTTATGTGACGGCCTCAAGGAAGAAATGTAATGTGACTGTGCAGCGCAGAATGAAAACGGTAGTGACTTCATGGAAATGGATAAAGCTTATGATGGCGAGCTGGTGAGACATGACGTGGAAAAGTCTCCAGGGTTTACGCGTGTAAGTGTGCATGAGGATATGCGTGTGTATGTGTGGATTTTTCAGTCTGAGCATCAGTGTGTGTAGGTGGACGCAAAGAGAGAGCAGGTACCCTGAGCCTCAGCTGTGAGCGTGTGGGCGTGATGTGGATGCATGAGAGAGGCTGGAACTTGCCTGCGGCTTACCCTGCACCGACCCACACAACTCAGCTGCGACCAGACTCCACTCAAGCCAAAGCAGGCTCTTGGAGCGGCTGCAGCAGTGCTATCTGATTATAAAGCTGTGGACATAGCCCAATGGAGGGAATGGCTAGACGGTGTCAAATTGCTTCCCTTCTTATTTCAATACCAGTAATGTTTATTTAAATGAACATTTTATACTGTGTCTTTGAGTCTCATTTATTATTTAGAGATGAGCCATTTGGACCCGGTTTTCACAAGAAAGAAAAACCGGGAGCCGCAAAACCTTTTTG
The DNA here is from genome assembly GCA_037974405.1 of Brachyalestes nurse. Taxonomy (NCBI): domain Eukaryota; kingdom Metazoa; phylum Chordata; class Actinopteri; order Characiformes; family Alestidae; genus Brachyalestes; species Brachyalestes nurse. The sequence continues at coordinate 17,464,155 of JBBPCY010000032.1, read as the reverse complement.
ACATCTAAAATGAAGATAGCACTGCATATATTGTTTTTTTAACTTTTATGCTATGTCTAAAAACTAGGCTAGTGTGTTGCTTGTGAAATGTATTATTCAAAGAAAACATTTTAAACATTTAGAACTGTAAAAAAACACAAGATCACAATAACCTTAATAATTTCGAACTACAGTAAAAAACAATGAATAAAAATAAAATACACGTAACACCTAGAACAGCTGACAGCGTCAATTGATGTAATTTCATCAGAATCAGAATCGCGTCTATTGGCCTATTGGAGCAGCAGCATGCTCTGTAAGAGACATATGGTTGTGGTGTAGGCACACGTATCTTTACACGTTGTTGTTTTATACTGTTGTACTTGAGAGACACTCTCGATCGGAATCAAATTCCTTGGATGCGTCGCTGACATACTCGGCCAAAAACGCGATTCTGATTCTGGTTTTGATTCGGCGACTGGCGCTGTAGGGCGGGTTCTGGGTCTAAAGTCCACTGGACCCTTGCTGTGTCTGCTGGCTGCAGTATGGATATCTGCCGGTGACTGCAGGACTAAACGCTGAACAAACTGCAGCAGCGTCGCATCAGGAAGCGTCTTGTGCGAAACTGGGCACGCAGCCATTATAGGTACAGCCAGTTAACTGCCATTGCAGTGTTAAATTATTATTTCTTTTCCAATGCCACAGGGAGCCGCAACATAAGGATAAAAGAGCCGCATGCAGCTCCAGAGCCGTGGGTTGCCGACCCCTGGTCTAATGAGTTCTTCTTCAGTTTCTACACCCTTGTAGCTCTTCAGTGTCACTCCATATTTCGTATATCATAGGAGGACAGAACCCACTTGAATAACGCACACATTCAATGGCTACATTGGTTTGCAAGGTGCCACAACCAAAGAAAGTGTGGCATCCATTCTTAACAAATGTTTTGTTAAGGAAAAATGTGGCTTAGTAGCTAAAAACTGTGCCGCATTTTTAAAGGGGCATGATTTCATTTCCTTGAAATTTCTTTCTTTTTTAACTTGCCACGGAAAAAACATACAAAACATGAGAAATAGAGGATGCGCTATGTCCCTTTTCCCCATGCTTCTTGTTGTTCAGATGACCCGTGCTCCATGCATGGAACATGTTTTTGACATGTGGGGTCCCCGTAGGGTCAGTCAGACTCAGTGAGTCTCTCGTTGTTGTTTGTCAAAGCCACCTCTTCAGCACCTTATTCTTTTGTTTCCTATCAGTCATTCACTGCAGCACATGTCACTATCAAGGCCTTCGATTGATACAACTGGCGGTCAGGTGCAGTCTTCCATTTCTCTTTCCTATAAGTAATAACAATGTTGAGATCAAGTAAGGTTGGTCCTGCTGGCCTCTAGGTTAACCCTTTTAAAATTCTAAATGATAGTTTCATGAATAAAGCTCATGACAGATTTTGTTTTACACTGGAAGAGTCTAACTGTTATTTAGTTACGAAATTAGCCTTTATATTCAGTACCTATTGTTATCTACCCAAGAAACAACTGTGACATTTCTGTGTGAAATATGTAGTTACGAGAGTGTGGAAGTCTTGACCTTGAGGTTAAGTGCTTGTTCTTTAATGCAACAGCATGGGCAGGATAATAAGGAAGATATGTCTTGGATAGATCCGGATTTCATATAACGATGGGCTACTCTCAGTACAGAGAAAATAAATGTTGAAAAAAAAAAGCTCCAAAATATGCAGGAGGGAGGGCGTTACCTCTGGGCGGGTAATGACTGGCGAAAATCCAAAAGGGACAAAGACTATCTGCCCTGAACTCAGAGTGAACCGTCAACGTCTTGCATTGAATGTTCAAATGATTTCGACAGCTTTGTGAACGAACTTAATACTCCCATCGACACATAACTGAGGTGGAGGGCTAAAATCCCTTCAGTGCAGCAATATCCTGAGACTTAGACTTGTTTTGAGTACATGTTAACCTCCAGGCATTTTGGTTACAGACACATGTTTAGCAAAGAGAAGCAAAACGGAAGCATCATGATGTTTACCAGCTAGGACACCCACAAAACGCTCAAAGCTGTACATACATTCCAAGTGAAATTCTTTCAGTTCTGTGACCACACAGCCTCTGATTGAGGGGTCAGAATTAAAGCTTAAAGTTTATACAAGGGTTTAACACTAGGACAGAGGATTAGGGTGTTACAATGTATGATGAAATGACTTGAATAATTATATGATCCTCTCTGTGCTCATAACCACCAATAATGATTTTAAGGAGGCAAACATTCTAAAAACTGGCCATATCAGCTGATATACTTGCATGTTTAATATTTATATTTTAGATTTTTATTTTATGCTCCATGGATTGTAATGAAGGAGGGCTTTAATGACTGATATGACTGTCAGTTCTTATCTGTCACATTACTTAAATACAAACAGCAGAAACAGAGTTACACCATGCAGGAAACAGTGGTATCTTTTAATTGTTCAGCAGTTCATTTCTTCTGTGTGCATTACATTATGCTAATTTCTAAAGGTTTGGTTTGCATTTTATGTTTATGACAGTGTTCTATGTTCAGTTTTTTGCCAGTTATGCCTGTACATTCTATCATAGACCTTCTATAGTAGACTATAATATGATCCACTAATTCTAAGTATTTTATCACTGTGAATTCTCCAGTATCATTAAGTCCACAGGACCTCAATTTGTTCACCATTGCTGTCCAGTCAATACTGGTTGAGCCTTATTACTTACGTGGTTTTGTGGGTTGAATTCAGACCGCAGGGGCTCCATGGTCTCCACTGCCAAGTAATAGTGGTTGGTGGAGGGTAACCAGTGGTTGTACAGGTGAGAGTCTGTCGACTGCCACTTTTGTAGGGGTTGGTAGGCGTTGCTGCCTCCTTCTCGTGGATCTGAGGTGGCACTTCACAGACGGAATAAGAAATATCATAGTAAATACCTACTAAAGGGTAAAATATTCATGTAGCTGAATTCACTATACAGATATAGTGGTGTCATTGTTGTGTTAGTGGGAATTTACTGTGTAGTAAAAAGAGAGAGAGAGTTACCATTGACTATGAGAATGAAGTGTAGTTTTTTCTCTATGCCAGCGGCAATGTTCTTCAGAACCAGAGTGTAGTTTCCCGCATCCTCTTCACGCACGTCCCTGATCTCTAGGTGATGTTTAAACCTCAGGAACTTCGGTCCCTTTATTATCAGTGTTGTCATGTTTTTATACCTGCAGACATGTAACTATATTAACTTACATTGCTTGTTCATTATACTGTGCTTTAGGATATCTGGACCTGTGCAACCTCATAGTAAATGTTATAATAAAATAAATAATACACACATTTCCCTTCCTATATAAGTAAGCATTATTTTTGTAGATGCAAATATACTTCTGGTTTGAAAAAACTTGTTCATTCAAAACTTACCAGTGGGCGACTGGAGCTGGATATGCGAACACTCTCACAGGCAACTTGACTGACTTTTGTCCAACGGTAGCTTCTATCTTGGAACCATTCCTGTAGTCCAAACTAATGAAGGCCTTCTCTGAAATTTGAAGGATTGAGGATTGAGTTGCACTAAAAATATTCAGTGAAGGTAACGCTGGGTCCTGTACTTCTTTGCTGAATTACACTGTTTTGTTTGACGGTGCACAGTATCTGGTCTTATATTTGTTTATAAATGGGGAAATGTCTTTATTCTTATTTGGGGCAACATTAGAATTATAGCCCGACAAGTTCACTTGCACGCTCACTGTGACACTATGTGTGATAAGAGTGTTTAGCTAAGTCATGTCTATTGACCTTTATTCAGGGATCTTTTATACATTCACTGCACTTAGTCAGTGGGGTATAGCTTGAACATGTTTAAAAGTGCAAAAATACTGTAGCTTGTATCAGTATTGTCCACAAAAAGGTGAAATTAATCATTTATCTTTACTGCCCCACAGGTTCCACTTCAGTGCATCTCTAACTTTAATTTTTTTATTTTTTTTGTAGACCTACCGTGCACTTTGACCAGCATGGAGCGTTCCAAACTCTTCTCCACACCGTTGGCTGAGCAGGTGTAGACCCCAGAGTCAGTGACACTAACATTGCGAAGGGTGAGGATACTGATGGCCTCTGTGGCTTGTGGCATGATATGGCGCACAGACTGCAAACTCACTACCCTGTTTTCCTGTGAGCACAGTGAGAATCATACAGTGAAGTTACAATAAGAGCTACATTATCTTTATATTAACTAACATTAACTTCATATGCCACATCTTTTTATCTTTAAGGGGCTCAAACTAGGTCATTCCAAATCCTAATTAAAAAAATGATCATTTGGAGTAATTCATAGAATTGTTGTTTCTCTCCATAACTCACAGCACTTGAGCTTCAGATCATGGGCTGAAGACTGGATATTGTCTTGGAGGAGTTTTGTTTATGTTTATAACTAATTAATTGTAAGGCTCAAAGACAAACTTTTTCCCTCATTTTTCTTATGTGAGGGAAAACCAAACTAAACTGATTTGAAACATTATACTCCTCCCATAAAAACTGGCTCAATTTTGCTTATTGTTTGCCGACAACAAATACAATGAATGCAATTACATGCCAGTGATTAATTACACTGGGTAAAATATTTTTATGAAATGTATGTTTCATTGCAATTTTTTGATGTTTCTTAGTCAAGTTTTGTGCGCTGATTAAGAAAATCAGTTTTTCCTACCTTCAATGGTCTAGAGATGTATATTTAGCATATACGAGCAATCCGCTTTAACCAGCATGCATGGAATTTGCAAAATATTAACACCACTGGGAGCATCAATGTTTATTTTGCATGCCCAAATAAAGTAACGATGCAAATAACCCTCAAAGCTCAAAGTTATAAGTATAACAAAAGACCATGTCAGCCAAGGCGCCAGGTTTAGTTTTTAAAAATGACGTTTCTAACTAAAACCTTGAAGTTACATGAAAATAAACGTTACCACCGAAATCAGCGTGCCGAGATCGTATAAGAAACACTACAAAATGTAATTAAACAATTTTTTGTTGCCTGGTGTTATTCTTGTTTGGACAAGTATTGGCTTCAGCAGGTAAGGCTGTGATTACCCAACAGAACAGCATAAGGTAGACAGCACCGTGGATAACACACCTGCCCTGCATTAGAGAAACTAGAGTTCTATTACCAGCCCAGGGCACCAAATGTTAATTAGTGCTTCTAGGTGGAGTGTTGTTTTAAGAAATGCCTTTACTTTCACCAGTTCTCATGAATGCTTATACGTCATGTGATTTTATACACCAGGGTGCTATAAAATGCAAATAACTTTTTCTCAACCACTGCTTGACCAAATTAGCAGAAATTTTGCATCCTGATTATTTGAGACACTGTTGATTCTCAAATAAAGATGTTGATTCAATAATTCAAATAATTAAGTCAATTTAAGTTAATCTGGGCATTTGGCAGGCTTAACACAGGGCAAATTTTAGATCATTTTAATAGAACATACACGTGTTCTCACTTTATGAGCTTTTATTTCAATTGATCACTAGGTGGCACTATCTATATTTAACATGAATACGTCATATTGTAGAAAAACTTGACAAATTTCTATAATTATTAAAGATTTGTTTGGTTGAGAAGATGTCTGTGAAGTCTGCAAGTAGATAATCATCAGAAATGTGGACTTTTTTGCACATCCTGACTACAGCACATGAACCAAAGAAAGTTTATTATTACCTAAACATCTATAAATTCATCAGTGATTATTTGATAGACCACTTAGATATCTAAGTGGGTCGGTGGTAAGGTGCTCCAGTGCCAAGCAGATTGTTCCTGAAATAAAAACCCCAAGTTTGAAGAGTGAACTTCTTCCAATCTTTAAAAAACACAGGACTTCACTGAGTTTGTGAAGTCTGTGGAATACAAGATTTTGAATTTGAATCTAATCTTTACATGTAATTGCAGTCTTTTTTGGTTGTGTGCTTGGACCCCTGTAATTGCCACATGCAGCTATATTCATTTATTTATTTATTAATTTTGCTTTCACCATTTTCATTTCAAAAAGATCGGTGAGGAATTAGGTATCACATATGCAGAAGAAAAATGATTCAAACAGTATATTAAAGCCCTCATTCTGACAACCCCAGGCCCAGTAGAGAAGCCGAAATTTGAAAATCATAACGCTACTGACTGATGGCTCTTCAGTGTGACTGCAATATGTCCTCTGGGAGTGTACTATTTAAAGATCAATACTCGCTCCTATACTTGTATTAATCAAACAAATTTCTTGGCTCCATCTTACACGAAGCGAATTCATCATGCTTTTGTCAATATGACTCCATTTCTTGCAATACACATGAAAAAGATTTCATAATAAAATGAATATTGCAGTAGTCAGTCATGCATCTCATTTACCTTTTGACCTGGGTAGGTCCATTTGAATTCCACGCCCGTATTGAACTCCACCAGCGCCGTGCAGTTGAGGACCAGGACATCACCTTGCATCAGCTCGAGGGACGAGTCTTCAGGATACAGCTTCAGCTCATAAAAATTCTCTCCTGTGGGCCATTGCAAGCATCACATGGACAGTTAACATTTGTGTCTAGCAAGTGCAGCCACAGAGGTGCTTAGTGCTGGCTTTTGACTTTTTTGCAAGAACTTCACTACCAGTCAAAAGTTTGGACACACCTTCACACCATTCAAGGTGTTTTCTTTGTTTTTATTATTTTCTACATTGTAGATTAATACTGAAAACAAACAAAAAGACGAAGGAACACATGGAATTGTAAAAAAGAGTTAAAGAAACCAGAATATGTTCTGTAATAAGGTAATGATGGACTGTTGTTTTTTTACTTAGTTAAGTGGTTCTTG
>JBBPCY010000032.1:17437323-17457219 GCA_037974405.1 Brachyalestes nurse | reverse complement strand
CATGCAGACACTCCACTGAGATTTGATATATCTACACAGCATTTGTGGACACAAGCGTTTGTGTGTGTGTGTGTGTGTGTGTGTGTGTGTGTGTGTGTGTGTGTGTGTGTGTGTGTTCACCTGGTGTGTTTTGTAGAAGAAAAGGCTGAAGTTTGTAAAAACCACCCAGAGCTTCTGCCAGCCATTACTGTTCTTAAATTTCCTTAATAGGTTCCCAGAGAGCTGGTTCTAAAAGACAGGGTAAAACAGAAATTAGTTTGTGTCTGTGTGTGTATTTTAGGTTTAAGTATATTTTAAAATAAGAATTGAATATATATATATACATACATACATACATATATATACGCTCACACACACAAACATATAAATATATATACACACACACAATACATACATACATATATATATATATATATATGCAGCCCAAGGTACACATCACCTGCTGAAACCCATTCAATCACTGTGTTTTTGAGAAGATCTACAAGGCAAATACACTCACGCTTGGCAAACATTTCAACCCGCCAAAAAGGTGAACAGGTGGAGAGTTGCCAATTATGGCTGCGGAAGCGGGTTAACTAATCCAATAAAGCGATGGTAAACAAACTAGTACAGATCTGTGAGGCCATTCCACAGGGACTAACATCTGTGCAGTATTAGATATTCTCATATGAAGGCAGGCATGAGTAAACTGTACAAGTGTTTTAGGCAGGTCAAGCAGTTCTCATAGAACATTAGAAGACAGGTCATTCCATTTCCAGATCCGTTTCCTCCTCATTCATCTGCTAAACACCGCCACCTTGTGGACAGTATTAGCAGCTGCACACCACCCAGAGCACTCTGAAGTAGGGATGCACTGATATAGGAACTGTGGATAAGGACGATCTCAGATATTTTCAGCCAGTGTCCATGTCAAAACATAGACATGTATAAACACCAGAAATTTGTTTTATATCTACCTGGTTTAGCATTACAATGGGTTGCAAATGCAGTTAAATGATTAAAATGCAGACAATTTAGTAGCTCTGCATTCCCAATATGCTTTGTTCCTTTAGTACAATAGCTACAAATACTGGTCAAATCTAAACATTTGTCAGATGAAAATACATCATTTATTTTTTTTATTTACTATTTTACTTATGTTTTAAAGTAATTATCTGCTGACACCAATATGACTCCTATACCATTGTACATCCCTACTCAACACAAATTCTTTACAGAACCATGAACACGTAATTAGTCATTAGGTCAAACATGCCAAAATGCAGTGCTGTGGCTTAATGGGCAAAGCAGTTATCAAACCACTACAGTACAATGCTGTACTCAATGCAACAGAAGCAATGAGAAAATGTACAGATGGTTTGCATGAAAAAAAAGTTATATTCTCATTGACGTTTACAGCAAATGCTATTTGTAAAGGTGTTTTTGGGTGGTGGGATGGGTTGGAGGGTTAGAACAGGTGCTGCTCTAGCGGTTTGATGCTTTTTGGTGAAAGAGGCAGTCTGATTGAGTCTGGCTGTGTTACCTCCAGACTGATGCAGGAGTCAGTAAAGGAGAGACTCTGCATTCTGTACCAGCACACTATAGACACAGGCACTGCTCCTTGCCCCCGCGAGACACACACACTTACTGCAGCACGGGGCTCTACACACACACACACACACACACACACACACATATACAGGGAGGCCAGGGTAAAAGAGTTTCACAGGGAAAAGAAGGGGGTGACACACACAGACAACGATACAGACACAGACAGACAGAAAAAAGAAAGAGAAAGAAAGGGATAGTGAGTGAGGCATGCGTTAATACACAAACACAGAGCCAGTGAAAGGGTTAAAAGACCGCAGGAGACACACTGGAGGGGAAAATGGGCAGAAAGAGTGAGAGAGAGAGTGTGTGTGAGACACCACTGCTGCCGAAAGCAAAAGTTACACACACAAACACACAGTAACGAGAGGAGAGAGCGGTGGTTAGGTAGTCGAAAGCCCGGTACCTCCGTCGCTATGCTAAAGTCCAGCATGGAAACGCTGGTGTTGCGATGCCAGCACACATGAACCGTGGTGTTGCCACGGTGATGTGCTGAGCTGTTGCCATGGCGTTCCAGAGATGTGCGTGACCCACCCAGGTCATCTTCTGACTCCACCTCTGAAGCCCACTCCCCTGGAGACTCTGAGAACATTTCAGTAGGTTAATGTATCCTCACCATTTCACAATATCACACCCACACAGTGCACAGTCATTCCCCCCACACACCAGGGCTTTTAACATATGCATTTCTAAACCGAGTAAATGAAAATACTCAGGAGGAAATACCTCTGCCATTCCAAAACTTCATAACTCCATTTTTACAGTGAGATTTTTTACAATTTTTTTTTGCCATGTTTACATTTGAAAATGTCAGCTAACATCAACCAATAAAAATCTGTCAAAGAATGTCATTAATATAAATGGAAGATTTGACATTTGCCTATTGTGTGCAGATAGCATACAGGGTTAAGTGATCTATGTTACAGGTGTGTATGATTTAACATGACGCCAGCTGACCTATGTAAATGTAGTTATGGAGTTCCCCAACTTGACTCTGAACACGCTGGTCATCCATTAGTTCATACATTACCATACAGAGTGCCTCCTTCTTGTGACATTTAGTATGAGCTGCAATCAGGAGGCTACTCCAGCGTGTTCCAGCATGTACAACAGCACACTCAATGAAAAACGTCTTGTTTAAATGTTTAATCTTACCTTGATAAATGTCACACTACAAAATATTTACTCAAATACATGTTAATCTGTACATTCAAGAAACACCCCCACAACTAACACTAAACACAAGCTCTCACACCCAAACACAGCTACGGAATATGTGCCTGGTGCTGCTCAGCCAGTAATGAGACCGGAAGGATATTAATGCAGTCATGTGTCTTTTCATGGGAGAATAATACAAGTCTTGTTCAGCTTGGTCTGTACACCAGTTCTTGTGATTGGCCCATGAGAAGAAGGGAGGTGAGACCAGTACTTACTGACATCATTGCTATTGGTTAACAGGCTGGCTGAAGGTCCATTAGAGTCCTCTGCCAGATCCACAGCCATTTTTAAATCCTCCATCCATTTCTCCATCTCTGATACCGAACTTGAGTGGAAGAGATAGTGTGTTTAAGGGGGGTGCCCACACAGTACACATTTTTTGCAGACTGAAGAACCTTCTTTCTATTGTTTTTTATGGGAGAGACATATTTTCCAGCCTAGGTCTAGCATTTTTTGTGTGAGAACAACTCTTCTGTCAAGAGCATTACTTCCGTACTGATCAATCAGATTTATTGGAAGATTTTGAATGACAGACGGAGGATCTAAGTATCCATGACCTTTTGATTTTAGGGATCAAACTTAGCACAACAGGAACAAAAAGCAGTCTTTTCATAGCACAAGTTTAGCCTGTTATTACTAGCAACACCACACATGCTACTTAACAGTAGATCAAAGCTTTTTGCCTGTACATGACGAAATGACAACAAGCCAGGACAGACAATTGACATTTACAACACTCATGTTTCTAAGCAACAAGGAGATGCACAGCCAGAGGCAGTTTTCAACTAACACAGTATTAATCCTCACAGGGAAGAAACACTACCTGTTCAAGTTTTTTTTCCCCCACCATTAGAAACACACAGTGGGTACCTATCCTGATTCTGCACTGTAGTTCTGGGCCTTGGGTGGTGGGAGGTTTTATCATCATCATGAGCTGCATAAAAAAAGCTGATGGGGTTCCTGATAGGGCCATAACTAACTCTACAAAGAGAGCTTTATCAACTATATAGCGGTGAAAAAAATGACTGGATGTACAGTAAGAGCATTGACATTAAGGAATAAGCTGGTTAATGGTTTATGGTTATGATTTCAGCCATTGAAATGAGTACATTACCTTGCTGCTACCACCACTGACTGCCTCTGGGTGACCAGAGTAAAACAGTGAGGAACTCCCCACTCCTCTTCACTCTCCCTGATCTACACACACACACACACACACACACACACAAGTGAATTTTAGAACAGGGGTGGTACTACATTTACTGACAATAAAAGCACATTTTTGAAATCGAGGAAGAAGGAGAGAAGAGGAAAGGATCATGCTCTTACTGTCATTCCACGGAGAGGAAGCTGTCCGTGTACTTTAAATTGATTGGATGATGTTATCCCCCGACTTGTGTATAACAGCACATCACTAAACTGACGAGCAAAAAGACAGATCATCATCAGCCACCTATAGAAAAGAATGTGTGCACATATGTGCATTTATGTACATGTTTATGCCTCTTACTAAAAAGAACATTCGTTGTTGCAGGCCTTTCCCAGAGAGTTTGCTCAGGCAGCCTAGTCTGATGAACTCGCGTGTCGGGGTTGCCAGATTGTCCACGCCAATCAGGTCCTTCTGCAGCTCCAGCAGCCTCTGGTAGTTATCAGTCTTCAGCATGCTGGAGTGTAGGACAGCCTCCAGCTCAGAGACATCAGCCAGCGCAGCTGCAGACAAGAGCAAATGTTCTCCAATATCAGAGATGATCATGTTTGGGAATATACAGTCACATACTGTAAGTGCAAAGCAAAGCACACAAATAAACAATTACCAAATGTAAAAATCATTATATTCAAATCAGAAAAAAGTATAAAGATACAAATCCTTTTTCATTTTTTTTAAAAATAATTTCTTTGGTCCATTTACACTCTTGTGCATTACTAGTACAGGTTCTTTAATAATGCACACGATTAAATGACTACCAGTCAAAAGTTTGGACACATCTTATTCAATGTGTTTTCTTTGTTTTTATTATTTTCTACATTGTAGATTGATATGGAAAAGGTGAAGGAACACACTGAATTCTGCAGTAAACTAAAAAAATTGTAATAAGGTAATGATGGACTGGTGTTTGTTTTTTTTTAACTTATTTAAGTGGATCGTGCTATAATGTGGAGTAGAACCGTAGTCCAATAGGATAACTAACTGTGTACCAACCCCACCATCACAACTGATGATCCCAAACACATTAAGAAGGCAAGAAATTCCACTAATGAACTCTTGACGAAGAACACCTGTTAATTAAACACCATTCCAGGCCATTCCTTCTCGTTGAATGAGAAGGTGTGTCCAAACTTTTGACTGGTAGTGTCAATAGATCATCCGAAGGCATAGATCCAAACAACTACATTTGTACAGATATTCTAATTATGGCTAGTTTCAGGGAGCTGACAGTGACTGATGAGTTTAATTACACGGTCTGTCTGCTAGTGACGCTCTACAAGTCAAGCCAGTTTGGTAATCACAGTGAACTGAATAAAAAACCGTTAAGACAATATTTTGGTCCCTGGCGATTTGCTTGTTAGAGTCCAAGTTCATACTGAGCTAGACTTTAAAATGTCATTAGCTGATGTGTTTGATTCAATATTTTTGCTTGGAGTGAGCCAGTATTTCGTGTTACGCTCAATTAGACTTCATTTTTCCCTCCATCTGATAAGGCAATTGATCTTGGCATACAGTTTGTATGCATTTCAGTTTTAATCAAAAGAGAATAAGAGCTGACTTCATTCAACAACACAATCTCATAAATGTTTTTGAGGGGTCAGCAGAGGTGAGACCCCTCAAAGACTCTACTGCCAGCTCCTAAAAGCTGAACATCTACTACAAGTTCTTTGCGATTGAAAATGGTGTGAAATATGATGTCACCTCATACGACTAATCCGTCTTAATTAACCAGACGAACATAGCGAACAGCAAATGGGGTCTCACCAGTTTCTATCACCAAGTAGCTGGATGTGTACTCTCTGCCATATGAGGTCAAGGAACAGTAGAAGCCAAAGAGCATGGGTGTGTGGTTCATGATGTATCTGGGGACGGACCACCCTCTCTTGTTGCTCCATGTGATGTCTTTACCTTCCAAAGGCATAGGATTTGGCTGTAACTACAGACCCAAAGATGAGAAAATAAACATTTGTCATCTATTGAAAGGATATATTGTCCAAAATGTCTGTTACAACTACCTGTTTTAAGTACACGCTTGGAAAAACAAAGGAAAAAAGGGGTCTCTTTATAATTCCATTATATTAGGATTTTAGTATCTTACAACAATAGTGATGGATACAGTACAGTGTTGTAAATATATGAACTTAAGCATTTAGCATTTCAGCTAAAAAAAAGGTCAGGCAGATGGCTGTGGAATGATAGGGGACAGACTTTGCCCAAGGACAAAGATTTTTGATGCCATGAATTTCATTACATTTTTCATATCTGACTGCATGTCCTCAGGAGACGAAGGGTGAGAATAGCATGCAGCCGCTAACTTCCCAACTGTCTGCTGTGACGGAGGACACTGAAATAATCCAATAGTTTTCTACATCATCTCCTTCAGCGGGACTTTAACCCCAAGAAGATGCATGGAGGAGTATGCTTTTAATAATCTGTATATTGCAGCTAACTAAATTTGCCCTGACATTCTCATCTGAATTGGATCCTCAATCAGCACAATAAAAATACGCCTCCCTTATAGGTAACAATAGGGCATCCGGAAGTATTCTTATTCAAATCTTATTATAAGCAGCCAGATTTATATCTGCGCTCCAGTAACAACTGGTTATTTTCTATAATCACTAAGGCTGTCAGTGAGCTGCACTTGCTCTGTAGTACTTTGGAGTCATTTCTTATTATTTTCAGATATGGTGAGCTTTATATCATTGTGACTTTCATTTCTGACTGTAAAACTACATGCAGATATTGCTCTGATTTACATGCCCTAAATCAACAACACCTGACTACCCTTAAGCCATACTTACAATGTAGAGAGTGACATTCAGCTCAGGGTCAGAGACCTGGCAGGGCACCTGGATGTGTGTGTCTAAGCCTCTTACGAAGATGGTCTGCATGTCGTCACTTCTCTTGACAAATGGGTTACTGCTGTCTATTAGAAAAAAAAAGTTAATTTTCACAAATTTTATTCTTTTGACAAATGTTAAAATCACAGTTTGCGATCCCACTTACTTTAAATCACAAAAGAAAAAAAACAACAATGCAGAAACAATGCAAAAATGCATAATAGCATATTATTCAGCAGTCTGCATTTTCATTTTTCACACAAACCAAGAATCCAATATCCACATAAAACAAGAATTCTCTTACAACACTGACTGTTCGATCACTAACGAAACATTTCTCTCAACAAGAGAAGTCGCAGCTCTCATTGAGCAATGTATAGTAATGTAGCAATGCAAATTTTACAGTCTAATCAGATCTTCAATAATACATTCCATATTAAGATTCCTCTGAAATAGTGTAATGCTGGAATCACCGTCACTAATGTCTGAAGCCAAGACATTAGGGATCCGTTTTCATGAAGCCGCAAATGCATTTATTACCATTTGTGCCCATTTTGGTGGTCTGAAATGAGCATGGACGGAAGGGCACAATGGGGAGTAACAATCAAAATCTGCTGGTGCAAAGCTTATTTTCCAACCTATTTTGGTCCAAAGCACACTTATGTTACCACCTCCTCAGATCTATTCCTAACACAAACACAAGTGTGAAATGTTTTTATTGTGTTTAATATAAAACTACAATTAATAAGCAGTAATCACTAATAATTATTATTAAGAGCGAGACTGACATCCATCTATTTTCTAGAAAGGCAAATGAAAACAGGGCCCTCAGAATCATTAAAACTCATCAGCCCCAACACTGTCTATCTCATCTTTCCACAGCTGTACACACAGAGTGCTCACACCGCGCTGTTGACTCCTGGAGAAGTTGAACCTGTGACTCATCTTTTCATTACCTATCAAGCAGATGGGCTTATTACGGCTCTGTCAACATTTTACATCACCGTTGTCTAAACCTCTTAATAACATGGTTATGTGTTAGACAGAGGCCATATGTGGCAGACTGCTGAAGAAACTGCCCCACCCCTTGTTTCAACAGGGGGGCTTCGGTCTGGTGGACTGTTATTTGAATTTCACCTAGAGGTGTTCAATTCTCTAAAAGGCTTCATTATTTTTTGGCCCACTATTTTTTTTCCGAACCAATCACTCCAATCTGTCAGGTTCCAAGCAAAAGGTATTATCTGGAGGCTTATGTTTCTACCTGCTGGTGGCCCACAGTCATAATAGGAAAAATACACAAACCTGTTGAGCAGTGGTACTTCACAATAAATTAAGGCTTAGGAAGGGAAATGCCTTCTCAAGGGCTCCTCTGAGTAACCATGGGCACTCGCATGTGCCCCGATGGCATGGACGATAGAGGCAGTGTGTGCGAGGCGTGAAGGGAGTGCGCAGGGAGGTACGGGAGGCTAACCAAAGCCACATGCGGCTTCACGCTCCTTCCTAATTTATAGCTGCGATTTCAGCTGCTTCTAATCAGCCCCCTGGTAAGATCTATGGAAAGAGTTTCGGCACCTTGTCAGGAGAAATCACCCAGCATTTCACACAAGTAGACAAGCCAGCGGGGCGTCTTTATACAACTCGCCCCGGCCCCTTTTCACCTACGCTCTTAAAGCACTGACCGCAGGCAAGAGTGCAGAACCAGACAGGCCACTGACAGTGTCGTCTGAATCTGGAGTAGCAATTGGAACTAGTGGTCACAAATCAATTGGTTACAAATATAGGCCTGAACTGCAGTCAAATTAGCACCACATGTTTTTGCAGCGGGCCTTTAAAAGTGTCCATTGTGCCGTGCCGTTTTTCAAATAAATACCCACTCAATCCCTGTAAAATTTTATACTGTAGGGCCTGTAGAGTTTCGATGGTCTTTTTCCAACTCTGTGACTGAATAATGTAAATGTTTTGTGGAGAAAGTTCATTACAGTTTGGTCCAAAAATGTAGATAAATCAGTGCTCTTTAAAAAATCTCAGTCAGAAATTTGAACTGTATCCTTAAATGTTTCATTTACGAAGCAACGTCTTCCACCGGCCAAAAAAATATGAACAGCAATTTTCTATAAAACTGGCAAAATCAAGTACAAGCAAGTTTGTAAGGCAGAAAAACCTATAAATAAAGAACACAGTATTTAATTCCTCCCGAAAGCCAACAACAAAGAATGGCACTGTCTGTGTTGTGGTCATTTCAGCAGATTTGGCTGTCTTGCTTTGCTTTATTACATTCTTATCTTTTGGTTTATTCAATATTAGGACCCTTTTGGAGCAACCTCTGAGGCAAAACAAACAATTTGAAGCTGTATTACCATGCAGTCTTCTTTGATCGTTTGAATAAGGGCAGCACTTGAATGAAACGCCTTCTGCGTCCTTGTCTGACTCCCAAAGAAAAGAGAAACCGTAGGATGACGGGATATTTGAGCAAGAAAACTCACTTCTCGGGGGGTAAGACAAATAAAAACAGACTTAGAGATGTGCATGCCCGGATGAGGCTGTTTGTTCTAGGATGGAGCTCTTAATTTCTCAAGTGACCAAAAACGGGCATTTGGTTACATCTGAAATGATGTAAGTGACTTCGTTCGGCAAAACTATTTGCAATCAGAAATGGGCTTTTCATGACAACCAGCCTCTGAACCATTAAATGTTTTCTAATGTGACTAATTTTTTAAAATGTGTGTTCTAATTTTGACTCTGAAAAGACAAAAATTATTTGTGCTCTATGCCTAAACACATTTAGCCAGAACCCAATCAGTAGGGCCTTACAAATGAGGTTTAGAAAATGGCACCACAAGACATTCATAAAAACATAGCACCGCCTACCTCGCACGAAGACATACACGCTGACAGCTGTGGTTCCATCAAGGATGACTTTAACGTCCTGGTAGAAGCAGCGGTAGTAGCCAGTGTCATCGCTGTGGCTTTTGGTCAGGACTAGGGTTTTGCAGTAAGGCTTTCCAGGCTCTCCCTGGCACTCTCTCACCCACAGCCCTCTCTGGCCGTCGGCGTGGATGGCTGATTGCTGCCCTTCTCGCTCGTTAAGTTCAACTTTGCTGAGAGACTGCTCAGGCCAGGCCCAGTCCAGAATGAGCTGTCCCCTGTGTCAAGGGATCAGAAAAGGTCAAGCATGGTTCACAGACATCCGGAAGGTTTATTCAGAGAAAGCCACTTGAGACAGACCTGCTTCAGACTTTGAGCATGCATGATAATGACCTACTGACCTGTTGACACTCTGGCATCTCTACTCGTGCAGCATTCATTGAAATTCTGTTCAGTGTTCACTCCATAATTCTACAGTATAATACATTTCATGCCGGTTCCTTAAGCACAATTCTGTCTTTCCAAAGACAATATGCATTGTTACCTGAACTATTTCCTCCCTGAGCATAAATACTAATAACAAAGTAAGTAATCATTCTTAGATGACTCAATTCCAGAGTAATAATGTACTATATGGCTTAATACCCTTATCTTAGGCTCCCCTGACACAGACTCTGATTGCTGGATTGCATATGGTAAAAGCCAAAGAGAAAACATTGATTTCCTCCCTAACAAGATTATGAAGAACAATGATGTTCTGAACTTGAGCCATGGCTATATAAAATACATAATGCTGCTCATTAATCACACTGGGATGAGGCCAAAATAGACATTTTCCTTCCCAAGGCGCATGTTTGCTACCGCTGAAAAACAATTTATCCACTGGATTCTTGGCCAAGGCAGCTGAAGAAGGATCAGAGATAAATGTAGCTGGAATGCCTTTTTCTTCCCATATGTTCAAAGACATACTGTCTGTGGTGTTTTCTGAGAGTGGACTTAGTCTGCCTCCAGTACTCACATCCAAATATAACATTCCTTGTACGCGTCAATAACTTTCAGGCTATATAATCTAATTCATCAACACGATCCCTTAATGTTTTCTTATTAAGAATTTCCTCACACTGCACAAACACACTTGGAAATGGCCACTGATGATCCGTATTGCATGATAAAGTCATTCCTACCTGCATGTAATAGTCAGTGTGTCATTGGCGTCAATCACTAGTTGGTCTTTGGCACTGTCAAGGGTAGGTGGGGTCATAGAAAACCCAGCCACCAGACCTGAGGGAAGAGAGGAGAGATTTTTGATAAGAGGGGAATTTGCTTTTATGGACTTTGGGCTTCTGAAAGCAACCTCTTTCAGCAGCACTCAGTACGTCTGCATGTTACTGGCACCCATCACTCGTCATGACAAAGGTTTGGACGCTGTTATTCATTACTGGAGATTTGCTATCAATCCTTTAGGTAATCCATAGCAATCCATGGGATTACCTGAGCAAACACTAACAGATGTAGTCTTGGGTTTAAATCAAGAGTGATTTTGATTTATTTCCCGCTGGTGTTGCATGATGTTCCAAGAGCCCATTAAGGCTTCTTCCATTGGCAAACGTTTCTCAAATGGGTTAGAAGAATAGGGTAAAAGGTCACTGCACACATGTCAAATCATCTTTGACAGTTATTAGCACATTCACAATTGCACTTTAAGGATATAAAGCTGATGAAAATGTCACTGAGTCCGGTGGCACACCTGGAAATAGTTAGAGATAAAAGCGCTTCTAAAAATAAAACATGAACATTACATAATAAATTAATTAGAGCCCTTACTTTTGAATGTAGAAGTAATAAATAGCAACTCAAGATGAGTGCCTCACTGTCTTAAGATCCACTTCTTTGTAAAGCATTTTAATGAGCACTGTGTATCCTACATACAGTAGGTATCAACATTGACTCTTGCTTCAGGCAATGTATTAACTGAAGGGTATTTTTGGAAGTGTAATACACTTGTACCAGCTGAGGATATGTTCTCTGAATGAACACCGAAGCACTTTTTTAAGTCATTTGTAAGTGGAGTAAGAGCCTTTGTAATTTAAATATAAAATACAAAAACATTGTATATAAAACATTGTGTACAAGGACAGCATGTTTTTGTGGCAGCTACAAATGACACTTCATTTGTATGGTTGCATAAAGTATTACATTCTTTTATTCCATTTAACTGTGCAATGCTGTTGAACTCTAGACCACAGAATATCACCAGACACATCTTCTAAGAGATCAGAGTAGTTAACACATTTCTGGAAAAGTCTTAGAGGGTGGCTGAAACTGAGCAACCTCAGTGAGAGATAGGAGGTGTGGGAAATACAAAAGCAGCGTCTCTTTGTGCTGAGCTAAGGAAAGCAGAGGGCCTACCATGGCCCTCTTCCTGAAAGGCCAGCAGCACACATGCCAATCAGAAGTAAAATTCTGAAGTGCTGCGTTTCATGCACACAATCCAAGTGCTTCAGATGCATCCTGCCTCCGCAGACCACAATAGGATTTTGTAAATATTCAACAGTAAGTCCGTGACCTGTTTATAGTTGGGCCTCTTGGCAGCTGGCAGTTTTTCTTGTTGTAGATATTCTAAGCTCTGCAGATTTATTCTCGAACATCAGCTGATTGAAAACAATACTAACAGAAAGCCGGTGTGCTGTTTTGCTGACATACTTTTGTATAAAGTACACGTTTAATCGTGCCGTAATGCTGCGTTTGTATAATTATATGGTAGCATGATGACTATGATGCTGATTGAGATGAAGATTATGGTGCAAATGCTTTCTTGGCTTCGAAGAGACTCCACAACAACCAAAATATCTGTGGAGATAAACAAAACATTAACTATTCTATGCTGACCATGGAAGCGAAGAATGCAACGGGCCACAGAAGGTTTTCTCTCTCACTACCACCCAATCTAATGAGGTGGTCTGCACGGTCTAATACATTCTGGTGGTTAGTATACTCTTTGGAATGCACTGAATCACTGTACACATCATTGTGGTCTACGAGTAACAAGATATAATGGACCCACATGGTTGGTATGTGCAGCTTACTGAAACAGAAGCCTATTACATTACTTACAATTACACTAAGGGCAAAAGGCTAGTTTCTTCCTCAGGGTGGTTGGTATAGGTTTGACCTCCCAGTCGTTCAAAAATAAAAGGCATAGAAATAACTTTTTATCTTTGGTGATCATCACGTTTTACTTTCTGCTAAGAAACAACCAATAGCTGATGATTTTGGACTTCTGTGGATCTAAGAGAAACAGTACAACCAACTGGTCATAAAAAATATGAACTGGCTAAGATGTGGCTGATTTACCTCTAGCCCAAGCTGTATATTCACACAGTTAATACTGAAACATACTGGGAGCATCTGTGAATACTCTACATACACATAAATACACAAGGGCTTTTTCATTTTGTTTACAGTGAACGAGGTGTTTCTTACCAAATCGGGAAGAAACATTACAGTTTACTTTAAAAGAACCAGATGTTTAACCTGGTTTCCATGACTGCAATAATTGTTAGTAAAACCCTTTTATATTGCTGTATTAAGTAAGCTCCAGATTAACGGTTGTGATCCAGCAACTCTACACAGACATTTGAAGCCTGAAACACAAAATGCAAGCCGAAGCTGTGATGAAGCCTTGCTCTCCGCAGGCTCACACTGCCATCTTTGCTTTACAAAGCCTAGAGACGTGCCTCACTGCAGACAGCTCAGCTGTAGAAGTACATGGGCTACAATTTAGGACCCAAGGGTGTCCTTTTGTCTCAAGGACTTTTCAATCATTTGTGGTTGTTCAAATAAACAGCACCATGCAGAGGCCAACAAGTCAAAGGAAACATCCTCCACAAAGTCTCTTGCCTCCATTATTTTGGGAACAGACAATTTCCAAACCCTAACAGAGAGACAGAGAGAGGGCAAAACTCCTGCAGAGAAAAGCACCGGCCTGCAGACTGCAGCCATCACCTTGACCCCTCAGGATTCACATCTTCCTTTCGATTGTCCAAACACCAAAGCACTCGCAGTGGAAGCCAGGACCTTTCCTCAGTCAAGAGCTCTGTAATTGATTTTTATGAAGCATGGGCAGGAAGTGGTTCTCCAAGGGTGTGCATTTGTTGGGACAGTGCCAGCTTTAAAGGACTGTGTCTGTACAATAAGGATTTCCAGTTTGCACAGAGGAGTAATGAAATACTGAACTCACATCAGCTATTTTATGATGAAACCAATTCGCACCAAAGATACCATCTAACAATAACAAACAATTATATCCATGAAGATTCTCTCTACATGGCTCCCCAGAGTAAACACAAACAGAGCAGAATGTTTATAAGTGTGTAATAACCAGTTATTCATTACTGATTTACAAATTGTTATGGTTCATTTGGGGCTAAAACACTCCCTGTAATGGCTTAGGTATGGCTCATTTTTGCAGGCTGAGGAGCACTAAAGATGTTTGTGACTATGCAGTCTCGATTTATGAAATTTCATCAAAGGTTATTTACTCTCCCAGCAGGCTCCTGCTGCTGTACGACCACAGCCCACATTACTCAGACACCGCCTGCACATGTTACAGGCACAGAGACAAACAGTGATACTGCAAACTACGAAAGACGGAGGAGAATGAGGTTTGGCTCTGGGGTGGGTGGAGATCTTTTCGCTTTGGGGTGGGTGGGGGTCTGCCCTGAGGGGAATGTTGACTGATTGCTGATACAGTAGAACAGGCAAGAGCCAAAGACTGCTGATGGATTTCTCGAATAGCTCAAGTGCCTTACTGACATGCCGGTCTTTCTGTTTGCCACCGAAAGCTTAACTCTTTGATGCAAGTTTTCTGGTCTGAGATGAAGAAGAGTACGACCATTGCTTTTCTGTGAAACCCACCACATCTTTCCATAGCTCGAAGTGGTGATGTAACCTTGACGGAAAAACACTGTGTATGCATTATAAATTAAATGCATGTGTGCAAGCCTCACCCTCCATACGAGCCATGGCCCATTACGTATCTTAGAATGTGTCTCTATTTGACATGATGTACTGTGGAACTATACATTCACGCAACCTTGTGCAGCCCAGGATAAAGAAAGAGTAGGCATTCTGCCATCTCGCACAGCACTGCTGTGGTTCCATGTGATTTAGAATGATCTACATCCACACAGGGCCTATGCTGTGAAAGAAGGAGCTCGGGCTGGGACCAGTCTGGTGCTGGAGATGATTTACTGTGGACAATAAGAGGCTCCCAGTGTGAACGTGTGAACTGTCACATCTCCTTTATAGTATGTCTCCCAGATATGTAGACTGCACTAAAAAGAGGCAAACTCGTAGAACTATACACACACACATACAAACACACACTCTGAGTCAGTGTCCAGGATCCAGATATGCATTTTGAGATTGAACTCTGAGAGACTGAACTCTAGTGCCAGAACTAGGACTATAGATACATTTGCACTCTACTGAGGCATGAAGCAAATGACAGGCCTTTGGGAAACGTGTGATATCTCAGCCCAGATTCAGATGGGGCTTAGCATACTTAGAATCCTCTATTAGGAATCAGGTTTTCATCTTTGTGTGGGACAGTTATGGAAGCCTTGTGTGCCAGATGTCAATCCCTTCCATATGACTACACATTCTCCCTCACACCCATAAAAAAGATGCAATGTATGTGCATCCTGGAGTACATTTACAACGGCTTTCAATGCAATAAATAACTAAATGCATACAGAAGTAATTAGAAGTGTTAACTGACGGGTAGTGGCAGTTAAAGACACATGCTGGATTACTTTAGTGTAACTGATAGCACAAGGCAAAGACGAACATGCCTGTCCTTGCAGTATTTATACTTGAATACATTTGAACATATTCAATACATTGTGAACGCAAAAGGCACAGTAAGCTGCATATTTTTTTAGTCGGTTCTATTCTCTCACTGTGATCTATGTTAAATACCTAGTCGGATCATAGTGAGGACTCAAAACAATATAGTGAGGGCTCAGAACTTATTACATAAGTATAGCTTATTGTCATCTCCTTGACAGTTCAGTTTTTTAAAGAAAAAACCTTAATGGTAGTGAAGTCTTTCATTTCTTTCGGCCAAGAAACTTGTCAGATGTGTTCAAAGGAATTAGCTGTCATGGGCGAACCCAAATTGATTTAATACCTCACATATAGAACATTACACAAGACACAAGATGACAGCTAATGGCTTTAACACTAAACACTAAACGCTTGAACACATCTCACACTTGAAATAAACAGGGGAAAATCTTAACCTCATATTGCTCTAAATTTAATCTAGGAAAAGAAAAAAAAACTTTATTACTCAATTTAAATTCCTAACACTTTGTAAATGTCATGATGTATCCTAATAAGGGGATATAGCCAATAAAGACCACACTATACTTAGATCCTTATCGCTTGGGATAAGGTTCCCTTCTGTATAACAATTCTTATTTTTATGCCAAATCCACTGAGTGTTTCTTACCCAAAAGCTATATTTTGTTTCATCTGACCATAAACCATTAGTCTATGTGTTCCAGTAATCTCTAAAAGTCTCCAGGCACTTATGTTTGTGATTAGATGAAAACGTCTTAATGATTGCCTTAACAGTGAATATGGGGCATTTTCAGGTGTGTAGTTACATTGTTTATAGCCAGTGGCAGTTTTATAAAGGCCAAAGCTCTCTTCTCTCATTTCATTTGTGTATTCTTTAATCTTCTCCATATTAAGGGAATTTGGCTTCTGTGTCACCTCATATTTATACGCCAGCAAAACGAGAAATCATAGATGACCACTTGAGAGTTGAGAGTGAACGCTCAGGCATACTTATGAAAGTGAAACATAAATGAGAACTTACTTCAGTGACAATTTTGCAACCGTAAGTAGAAATACAGTTTGCATAAGCAAGAAACACAGCAAAACAGATTATTATTGTTCCTAACCCATCTGAGAACATGTTGAATGTGATAGTCCCCACAGCTGTGAGGCCCAAAGCTGGTTCTTTTGAATAGAGAGGGCAATACTCCCTCAGCTAATCCTAATGGTTTTCAGCAAGACATGCAGGCTGGACAGATATTAACCAAGCATTTCTCTCAGGAGATAAGTGTTTATTTAATGCTCAATAAGAGCTTGACACAGACCGTGCTATGAGGATATGTTTCATTAAGATAAGGCAATGACTCAGTGGAGACTTTTCCAAGTCTTGGTGAATATGTTGCCATAATTGGAACCAAATATTCGAGGAAACTGTGAAAACCGTTGAGGCAATGCCACTGGATATCCATAAACATTCTTTGTCCGATTAAATCTGTGTAATGGGTGTTTATTGAGTTACAAGCCTGAGGTGGAAAAAGAGCTTCGTCTCTTTAAACCGGCCACATTTCTAGAGGTTCCATCAACCTTGCCCCTAACAAAACTGGTCATGCAACAGATGTGTGGTTTGCACATCATTCTTTTTGCTGACTAAAACAAACGGCTGGCGGCATCAATTTGTCATAGTCAAGAAAACCGAAGTCAAGCCGTTGTCTATTTTGACAACTAGAGCTCCTGTGAAAAATAGATAAATCAAGACGCACTCCTGACCAACAAATCTGTCATTCTTTCACCTTTTGAAGATTTTTTTACTGCTCATGTCCAAAACGTACCCAGCGAGAGGGTCTTTTAGGATTTAGACCTAGACAAAGTGAAAGGCTTGCTGTTTGTGCTACATGAACGGAAACATGGCAGATTTGATAGGGCCTGATTTTGTTTTGTCATTTCCAGTAAATTTCCTGTTCCCCAGCCTCAGTTCTCGCTTCACAATTTCCTTTTGAGAGAGATGGTGACATTTTACGATTAGCTTTTCCTCTGCTCTCTGCATTTTTCTCTCTTTGTCTGTCAATGAAAAGTTCACCAATTTTTCAGCAGTGCATGCACCCACCTTTAACTCTTTACTCTTAGTGGGAGGGGGTGAGATCGATATATTTTATCCTGACTTTGAAGGTCAGTACAAATGCCTCCATAAATGCCACCTCAGTCACATAGTACCTTCTTGAAAGGAATGAGGAAGGAAAATGGACAAAAAATGGCACGGCTATGCTGTAACTGGAACATGTCTTCAGATTTTGGGGAGCTCAGCAAAATAAGCAGCAACAAGAATTGCCAAGATCATGCTATTAATGCACTTTACATGAAAACTCTAGAGAAATAAGCGTCAGGATGGAGTTCACATGTGGAGTAGATTGGTGTGCTTTTTATAAAATAAGGACGTGCTTTGATAAGGCCAAAGCCTACCTTTATATTCAGACAGTGGAACCCAGAGCCAGCCCAGCCATGCACTGAAATAGCGCTGTGTCCGGCCGGCAAGGGGGCAGCCGGGCCATGGAACAGACCTCCTCCCCGGACTGAAGAGTCAGCATCCCCTGCTCCCTGGAGGAACTTAGTCAACACTGGGGTGGGGATGTGCACACACTTCACAGAAAAACAGAGAGAGTAAAGTTTTTTAAGCCTAATTCGTCTTTCCTCTACACACAAGGCCAGCTCTGACTTTGATTCCTTTGTTATCAACGGAGGATGGGAGCCAAAGAGAAACTGCGTGTCCTTTTTGTGCACATTTATCTGCTTGCTAGTGCCCTTCCTATTTCCTGGCTGGACTTGAAGTGAGGATGTTTTGGGGGTGGTAGGGGGACAAGGGGAGTTAGGCATCAGCGTGTGTTTCCTACATGCCGTGCTTGTCCCCTGACTACAATTTCCTGTACCTGTGCTGGCGGCCACACAGGACGTGCTCCGCTTTCCACTGCGCCGTTTCAATTGTCATCACATTCGGCCCAAAATTACTTCCCCAGCGAGGTTAGAAGGAAGAGCATTTTCCACTGACGATTGCGGCACAACAGCAGATTCTCATGCACTTCAGGTCACGGGCCAAAATCAGACACACGTGCCCGAGCCCGATTCGCACACAGTCCCCCTGCTGACCTAGAGCTGCGATGATTCCTTGGTGTGAACCAGCGTGGATGTCCTGTCATCCTTACACCAGGAAACATTTGATGAATTATATTGTAGCAACGCTCCCATTAATGGAGAAGACATTGAAAATGACATGGTTCCAAGTCATTGCCTCACATTTCAGATAACTAGGGATTCCCTGCGGAGCAAATAAATCTGATGAGGCATGGCGGTGCTGATGTGGCCGAAGAAAAAAGACAGAAAGGTCGGAAGGAGGTAAGTGGGTTGGATAATAGAATGGGTGTGGGAGGCCAGGATGAAGCAGGCAGTTTCCTCAGAGTCCACCAAATACTCTCTTTCCCATGAACCCTCATTGACCTCAATGACAGGGCATGTCGTCTCAGTGACTAGAGAAACCTTACACTTGTGATGCCTCATACCGCTCCGTGACTTTTCGCCATGGGTCATGGAGACTCAGACTAATAAGCTCCAATTTCCAATTTGTCAAGGTCCCTAAAGAAGGATCAAAATTCAATAAAAAACACTGTATCAATACTATGATGACAAGTTCTTGATCACAAACAAGATGGAAATTCTACACAAACTACTCCTCCTTAGTTAATAGATACAAACAGCTATAGGGAGACCAGCTCTCCAATCACCTTGATGTTAAATGTAAACTTGTACTTTGCAAAGTACAAATAAATCAGGCCGGAGATAAGGCTAGTCTGAAACAAACATTTCCTCTGTGCTTCTTTAATCAGATTTTGATGTTTAGATATCTATTAACTAATTAAGACTGTTCTTGGTCATTAACTAATTAAATGTGATTGCGCTGAGCCCCTCCGGCACTGGAAGAGAGAGCCTTTCTCAAACAAAAAGAAAGCCGTTCCTCCACAGCATGGAAGACAATGTTCTGTGGGAATGCGTTGATTTTTGATCAGCTGTTGCTGATCACTGCAATCATTCATAATCTGCCTGTTGTATCTGCCACCAAGGAGTGCTTTTCTCATCTCCACCTACTGTTGCAATATTAGAAGAGAAGGATCTAACATAAGACATTCATAATATGAATAAAGTCTGGAGAAGGAAAAAAGGCTCCACAGGGGGAAAAAGCTGCTGGAGGCTGTCCGTATGTGTGTGAGTGTGTGTGTGTGTGTGTGTGTGTGTGTGTGTGTGTGTGTGTGTGTGTGTGTGTGTGTGTGCGTGTGCGTGTGCGTG
>JBBPCY010000032.1:17416944-17429044 GCA_037974405.1 Brachyalestes nurse | reverse complement strand
GGATGAACTGGAACAGAGATTGTGATCCAGACCTTCTCATCCAACATCAGTGTCTGACCTCATAAATGCTCTACAGACTGAATGGGCACAAAATCCCACAGAACCTCTCAAATCTTCTGGAAAGCCTTCCAAGAAGAATACAATGTCGCCTGTTGGTGCAATGGTCAGTATCCTAATATTTTTGTCCATGTAGTGTATATACCTATTGATGTACATAAATGATATATTTTTGTGTATGTGTTTATTAGCCCTTTCGGTTCTTCTAGAAGGTTCTAGTGTGGATGTTAGAAGTAGGCAATTTGTTAACTCGCTCTCACAGCACAACATGCCCAATTAGAGTAACAAGATTTTGCCTTCCTACTGATCATTAGCACTTTCTCAACAGAGTAGACTTGGAAAAAGAACTGATAATTCCCTGGCTGGTATTTTCTGTGTTATATCTTAAGCCTCGTTCCACCAGGTTTTCAATATTCGTAATTAAGATGTCAACACAGGTGTGAAATGGTCAGAATTCTTCTCAACGGTGATGACAGGAATAAGACACTGAAGAGCTTAATAAGAGCTCCCTCATAGAAAGTTACACAAAATGCTTGTCTGGAGTTCACTGGAGTTTTTGGAAGTAAATAAAATAGCTGTATTTCTATTGCAGACACTGCGACCCCTGAGTCCGGTCACAGCCACTGTAATGAAAGCCGAGCCCCTAAAGTGAACCATTTCATATCAAATCACTCTCAGTGATCTCAACCAGTGAATCATGCAGAAGATTTGAAGAATCAGTAGAAATCCCCTACAAGAGACAATGAGCCACGAAGAGTCAATGAGTCAAATACTAATTATTAATATTAACAAACACAATTAAAACCTTAACAGTTTGTTTAATTGCCAATGAAATTTTAATTATTTGTCTAAAGTATTTATATCCACCTCTCTTACTGCCTACAACATTTTGTGTTTATGCCATACTGTATATAGTACAGAGTATTTTCTACAGACTTTGACTTGTTCATATTTCATATTATTAATGTCTTTGTGTCTGTGCTGTTGCAGCCTAAGCAGTTTTCTCTGGGATCGAAAATGTTTCCTGAAGCGGGAATTTTGCAATTATACATACAATCGTTCGCAAATAAAAATAATTCAAATGGAACATATATCTTAACACAGAAACCAGGTCATTGTGTTATAAACAGATCATTACAGAAGCACCCTACATATTGTCTATTGTATATTTCTTAAGGGTAAATGTACATTATGCATAGGACGTGACTTCTGTTTTCCTTATTAACAGCACACACACCCTTTTCAAAATTCATCAAGTTCTTTCCCTTCACAAAAGGCTGTCGCTGCAGACCATGCTCATTGGACAGAATCCCATTAAACCTACCCTGGGCGGGTTGCAATCATTTTTAATTTCTGTTTTCGGAAATAACAGGACGTTTTGAAACCAAAAACCCCACATGAAACAAAAACACACTGAAACAGCAGGCATGTGCTAAGCGCAGCGAGAAAAGCCTGACAACCAGATCCACATCGGGTCCAATAATTCCTTTAGAGAGAAAGAAGAGCGTGTGTGCGCGCTTGTATGTGTGTTTTTTCAGGTCGCGCTGTGTTTGATTTGGCTCTAGCGCCTCTCATTAGCGAAGCCGTTATGGTGGGCAGGGGATTCTCAACTCCCAGCATTTTTCAAGCATGTACTTGAACACAGTGGAATGGGCTAATTAACTAATTTAGGCCTTCCTCAGCTCATCAAATGTAATGGCTCTCACTGTACAGCCCTGCTCATTAGCAGCACTGGTTAGATGCAGGACTGGGTCTAATGTCTCTATTGAGTTCTGTAAAATGTATTAGTCCTCCAAAGCAATGTATGTCCACATTATGCTGGAAATTGAACCTGTAATGACAATGTCTGGTTTGGTTTTCATAGGTTAAAGGACTTCCTCTGTGCCTCAATGGTACAGCCTTACACCAACACACATTGTTTACACTGAAAATGCCAATACATCAGGTCCAAATCACCCATGCTTGACGCTTCTCCTGGACATAATTCAGATTCATGAGTGTGCAGACCAGTCAGACCTGACCAGGTCGTAGTAACCTTGGCAGGTGCTTTTGTTTCTGCATGTTGTCTGTCAGTACCTTTTAACTTCTATTATTCCCTAAACAAAAAATGCATTCATTCTCTAAAATAGTGGCCCGAGTGCAGTATTAGTCACTTTAGATGTCTATGCAACCCGTAAGAGTTACACATAGCTCACAGTGGACGTGTCTCTTTTTTGTGTGTGTTTCTCACCATTCCAGTGAAAAACACGGGACAAAATGGAGATTAGGAAAGCTGCCCAAGATCCCATAACTGTGAAGAATAACAGTGACTTAAGTGAAAGTCTCAATATTATTGTAGGCTGTGCTTGTTTCTCCACACCTCCAGGCGTTCACCCTCTGACCTCGGAGGAACGGTCCTTCTGAGCGGTTGTAATGGAGTACATATTTTTAAAAGCCAGTCCACAAGCAGCCCAGCTTACCGGTTTAAAAACACCATTCGCCTCCCGCTTACTGTAAACTTTCCGTGAAATATCCAGCAGTTTTCATTAAAAACACTGCACGAGGTCAGGTTATTAGCAGTGAACGTGAAAAACTAAAACCAATATAACCACTATATTTATGCACATCAATGATTTGATTTCAAATTTATATGTAACGTTAGAACAAAGACCACTTATGAAACTGTAGATCAGTGGTCCAGCAATGTGGTTTATAAATTAAAACATTTTCTGAAACAGTGGAAATCAGATGTGGTGATGATAATAAGATACCGTAGATATTGGGGAAAAAGAGCTAAAATCACTGATTTTCCACAATTAATGGACTTTTTATTATATTCGAAAAAGCTTCAAACTAAAAACAACTAAAGTAACTCTCAAACTATTTTTAAATGGTTGTCTTTGATCCCACATTGCAATAACATTATATCTTGGCAACTGAAGTCATCTTAAATCTGGCCAATATATTTAATATTTCTGTAGATTTTAATTAGATGTTAAAAGCGTTTTCAAATCATTATGACAATTTTGTAAGAATATTTGTCTTATTAATGTATTTCTTAACTATTGTTCAGTTCTTTTATCTGGAGAAATGTTCTTATTCCATCAATAACTTTAGATTAGCAAACTTTAGGTAACGTAACTAAAGATGACAAGTAAAAAAACACGAAGACAAGTAAAAACCGTCTTAATAAAATACTTACAGTAGCGTCATAATAAGGAACATTATATAGGTTACGATTTAAGATATTTGCATATTAGTGTTTTAGCATATCAACTGAGCTATATGTGATTAAATGTGACAGAACTAACAAGGATCATGAGGTGGATCTTAAGGTGATGGAAAGGGGGTGGTAATTTTTTGTCCCCTTATTAAATTGAGCCTTAATAACATTAGAGGTCAAACTGACACTTGGTTGTTTGTAGTAGTCAATGTTTGGTCAATGCAGCAATTTGTTTCCATTTGTTGAAAAAACCAAGGGCGGGGGAGACATGAGATTCTTGTTGTTTATCACTCTGCAACCAATGCAGCCTGTTCAGACAGCAGACGTTCCCTGAGCCCTTGTCTCTTCCCTCATACAAACATGACTTACTGCAACCTCTGTATTTCGAAATGTTTGAGAATTTTTCATTCTTGTTATTGTTATTATTGTTATTAATGTTTTCTGCCTTTCACATGAAAAGACAATGTTTCCTGTCCAGCATTGCTCTCGAGGGGATGCAGCTCAAGGCCTAGGCCTTGAAGTGCCATGGTTCCATCTGCCACATCCTGAGGTCAGAAAACACACGACGGAGCATCCCGCTCACCGGAAGGAAACAAGACTATGTCACTCGCCGCCCGCCTCTGCCAAGAACCAGATATACCTGACTGATCCTCTGTCTCATGCTCTTCCCAGGACGTCCACTTGGTTTTTGTCAGCCTCATCAAGTCAGGTGGCCTGTGTAATGAAAGCAATCTGCTAACAATGAGCCTGCCAGCTGACATCCAAATTAAAAATTGGAAACCAATAGTAAACTTTGAAGCTCACGCCAAAATTGCTTTGACTTGAGCTTCCATCTAACAGGTGGCAAATGAAAGATTATTGATTTGCCTGAGATGTGATTAGGCTTGTCTCTGACTTACAACTATTAGATGGATGACAAAGACACTTAAATAGCAGTAACGAATGCCTCTGTCCTCTCAAAGGCCGCGTTTGTCCTCTATTTGTTTGAATTCAGAACGCCGTGGGTTTGACTCAAAATGCTCCTTTGTCAGTGACTGACTGGTCCATTCGCAGACCTTGTTGCTTTCAATCTGTCTTTTATGTAAAGAAGTGCGCTCATTTCCAATCTGTGTACTCAACACACTTGACCTGCTACGTAGGTGAAAAAAAACACTGCCAAACGAAGTCCATCTTTAGTATTTAAGTCTCAGGGCACATAAGCTCTGCGTCAAATGAATTTGACAAAAGGCGGAGTAGTGGAATGTTAATGAGGCATTTAAATCTTCGCTCCTCTCCGCGCTTAAAGGCAGCCGGCCTGACCCCTGGAGAAGCAGCGCTTGTCCGAGCTACAGACACCCGCCAAAAAGGCAGGGGCTGTGCCACATCCTGTCTGATGCACCCCCCACCCCAGGAGGACAGTAAAGCAGTTTGGGGGCACAAGGCCCACCATTCTGTTCGTGTGACCCCTTGCAGGGAGCAAGAGGAAAGAGGATGTCGAGGCACTTGCCTGCTCACACAGATAACACTGCTCCATCCTTGCCATTTTGGGTATCCGGGATGCCACCCCCCAGGTGGACGCTCTGTAAATCATGTGTAAAACTGAGGGTAAACACAATAAGATGCTCTTGATGTGTTGATCAATGCTCATTTCAGTCTGTGCTCATCTTATGCATGCATTATAGATTGTCTGCCTACAGGTTTGTACTTGTAACATCGAAGTGTTTGACTTTAAGATGGTTATCTTAAGTGCTTCCATGAAAAACAGGTCATTTTACAAAGCTTAGAGGGTTTTACAAAGCTTTTTCTGCTTTGTAAAGCGACCTTGGGTTTTTAAAAGGCGCTATATAAATGTAACCTATTATTATTTTATTATCGTTATTTTTAAAAGATCTTGGATTTGGATAAACCAACCTTTAAGGATTCGGTATGGCTATAAAAAGTGGAATCGTGCCAACTCCAAAAATTGCAGGCATCAAAGTGACTCAGTGTCTCTCGTACTGCACTCGTGTGGGTGGGGAGAGTGCTGGTTTGTTTTGATCAGTAAGGGAGGAAGGAGTGTAGGGAGTAAATCACCACTGACCAGTTTCCTGTCATCTCATGGAGGTTCAACACAGACACAGGCAGGACGCTGTGATCTGCATTCAAATGACTACATTCCGGACAACACGTCCATCAACTGAACGCTGAGCGTGACAGGGTTGACTAATGAGAATTTTTTTGTGATTTTAATGATAATATTCTAGTTTCAAAAAGAAAGTTCAGACCAATCGCTGCAATAAGCAGGATGGAGCCTTTTTACTGAATCAAATGTTGTATTTGTACTGTGTCACGCAGCACAATTGTTCCAGTTCATTTACAAAAAATGATTCATATGTGCAAAATATGTGATTTATTTATAGTTTCACCAGTATTACAGATTTTGTTTGGATTTAGGTCCAAGAGACAAATGGCTGAGAGCAGGTTCAAATAAAATCTTATATCTAAGAAAAACTTGTTGTTTTCATTGAGACAAAATTTTAGCTTAGGGTCATGTGCAATGTGGAACACTACACAATAACACTTTCATCAATGTCAATTATCCGGGAAAAATCACATCTTTGGGCTTCTGCTCTCATCTGGTTGAGAAAAATGGTGAGATTAAATTACTGATTGGTCTTTTTTCATACATTTGATGTCAGAGTAGACTGCATATACGGAAGACTGACAATACAGCAATAACATGCAAACAACAACTATTTGTTTGACTATTTGATTACTGCTAAATCATGTGAAACAGGCTTTTGAAAATGAAGACTAAATATGATCTCAGTAAGTTTGCCCACAGGTCCTTAAAAGGCACAGTCGGTGCAATAACTGTGTAAAGTGATATGAATCAAATTGACACACTCAGACTGAAGGCCCAGTCTTAGGCTATGTTCGCATTACATGGCTGAGGTGGAGAGAAATCCAATTTTTGTGTAGATGTGATTTTTTTTTTTTACAAAGTTCCTTGAACAAAAAGCTTTTCCAACTAGATTTCAGCAACTTCACTGTGCATCCAC
This sequence comes from Brachyalestes nurse, assembly GCA_037974405.1. Taxonomy (NCBI): domain Eukaryota; kingdom Metazoa; phylum Chordata; class Actinopteri; order Characiformes; family Alestidae; genus Brachyalestes; species Brachyalestes nurse. The sequence goes on along the minus strand of JBBPCY010000032.1, from coordinate 17,422,765 downwards.
GTATCAGTCAGCAGCAGGTAACTTGAACAAATGCTCCAGTGGTCCTTTCAGGGCATTGGTCTGTTTGCTGTTTGAACTTAAGAAAGAAATAGGTTGCTTTCAAACACAAATGTGACCCATCAAGAGAAAAATGAACCCATGTGGTTGTCTAGAACAACAAACCAAGCACATGCTGACATTCACCGCAACTGTGCTTTGCGTTGAGGTAACAACAGATGCTGACTGAATGTGATGGAATGGAAATATGCAGCAAAATACAATTAAATTGTAATGATTGTCTTCTGAAAGCATAGAGATTGGATCTGAAGCAAACACTGAAACTGAACAATAAGACTTGAGGTGATTGCAGCCCTACTGAAGTACTGAGCATCATCAGCTCGCAGGCTTCTCAGAGAGATTGGCTGGGAAAATGGAGGAGACGTATTGGCTGGGCTGGCTGGCCAGGCTCCTTAAGGCAAGGACTGAAGAATGGGAAAGCTTTTCCTCTAGGCCCACTGAAGAAGGAGTAGAGCAGGCTCATGGAATTAGCATTGTAGAAGGAAACCCTGCGCTCCTCAAAGTCCACAAAAACCCCAATTCTTTCAGACTGGGAGGTTACGCGCAGTGGGGTCCACGGCTGGGTCCCCGCTGAGTAATGACCATTGCGCAGCCGGAGGGTCCAGTAGCCATTTTCAGGACATAGCTTAACCCGAGCCCGTCGATCAACCGTTTCCAGGGCAACACCCAAGTCCCACTTGGGCTTGGTGCCAACTTCCACCTCCCAGTAATGCCTTCCTGACTGGAAGCCTTGAGTTGCAAGAACATTAACACACTGGACAAAACGCTTTGGGTTGTCTCTGTACTGAAGCATGGCATCACTCTCAACCACCCTAGTCTTGTCTGGAGAGAGCAGAAGGCTTGGATGGACTGTGTCCTCATCGAAAGTCAAAGGGAGTGGGCCTGTGGATGAAAATCAGAAAAAAAAATCACACAAATAATAAAACATTATGATGATCATACGGAACAAACGTAATGTAATTCCTAATGGAAAGTAAACACATACCCACTGCAATATTGCACTACTGATTTATCACTGCAATTACCTGGTTTTAAACTTTTAAACATTTTTTGCCACACAATGTACTGATGAGGAGCAACATATTCCCTGTGAAATCCATCAATATCTGGTGTTTTGAAGGCTTGCAACTGCGGTCTGAAACAGACAGAAAAATCATAGTTCACATATAAGCAGTACACGTTGAAATAAGAGGACCTAATGCAAACAGCATACTAAAGGCTTCACAGAGTGTTACATTTGGAACAGCCTTGTTCAAGATAGTAACAATGTTCAGACACTTCTAATCTGAAAGTGGATTTAAGTATAAGACAGGCTATATCGTTAGGAGACATATAATAGATTTCCTGAAGTACACTGACCTGGAATTGAATTCTGGCAGCTAAAGGGGAAGAAAGAAAAAGGAACACATTATCAAGATGAAGGACATATTTCAGGCACCCCATAAAAAAGGAATTCTGTACTAGGGGGACCGTTGCAGATGCACTACTCCATCTGTTAGTCAGAACTGAAGCAGATGCCCTGATCTGCGCAATACCCATATCAATAGCCCTACTAGTGTGTGAAATGTAAATTAGGTGCTGGAAGTTGCCACACATTACTAATATTTCATTCCTTCATTTACCCTGGCAGTATTTTCTGTAAACATAAACATGAATCTCTAAAATGGTAGTGGAAAAAAGACTATTCTAAAAGAGGGGACAACGTCAGTAGCAGATATGCACTCGGAACACCCTAGCGTTAATAATGGAAATAGTCTATGACCTCCACCAGTACGCTGGAGCTAACTGTGCGGGCAGCTTGCTGAATCGCCTTCACGTTCTGCTCCAGCTCATTGACAGCAGCATGCAGGGCCTCCAGGTGGCGCTCCAGCCCCTGCTCCAGCACCTCTTGGTCCCTTCGCATCTGCTCGAGAACGGACGCCTCCTCAACCTGCAGGAAGTGGTGCAAGGCCTGGAAGTCGGTGTGTATACGGTCCCGCAGCTCAGCTCCCAATTTCTATTAAAGAGCGAGAAACATCAACATGATAAGTCAGCAGGAGATACTGCATTCTAAACGGTCTCCTATTCTAGAATACACTTACTTTTATTCCGTTCATCTGTTCCTCATCTTTCCGTATCATGGAAATCATTTCTTCCTTTTGTAACTTCTGGGATTGCAGGTGGTCTTTAAGCTGCTTCTGAAAAAGTGACAATATAATATTAATCCTATATTTCTGGCATTACTTTATTGTATTATATTATTACAAACTATATTATATATTACACTATCGTACCATTTTCACATTTACTGCCCAGCCTCAGACAGTGACTGACAATTACATTCATCGTTGTACTCTCACTGGAAGTATTAATCATCTCGGGAAACTGATTCACTTAATCTGTGATCGAGTAATACTGCAGACAAATACTGGAGACAACAACAAAAAGTTGTGTCTTTTTTTATTATCCAACATCAGTTAACTGCTACCAGGTACACTCTCTCCTAAAATGGGCAAGTCATGTGTTCTAAACTGATCTTGTGATAGTCATAAATACAGAGAAGAGAAGCTTCCTGAATTTGTTTACTGACGCAAGTTTAAGCACCCTAGGCTCAATTACATTTTTTCCTGATTTTCTAAATGAAACTAACTAAACATATAAACAATAAACCAAAAAATTAGCAAACTGCTGGTTACTTTGAAGATTTCTGAGAATACATCACCAACATGTTTTCAATTAACCTAAAGGACCAAGCCTAGATGAATCAACCCATTTTATTATAACAAACTGTTTTAACATGTTTAGACTGATATAAATTCAGGCTGCTTACATGAAGTACTCTGTTATTCAATGAATGAATAACAGATTACCAGCGAATACGAAACCTCTTTAAGATCAAGACATTGAGCTACATAATTACCTTTTGCCCAGTGATTCTAAACCACGGTCCTGCGGCACTGTTGCCCTGTGTTTTGCCGGGTTAAACACATGTAACTCAATTAATCTAATTAAGAAGACCAAGTGGTTGTGCTGTTTGTGAGGGTATCCAGGATCAGGGCTGGAACCTGCTGCTGTAAAGACATTAATAGTGGCTGAACAAGAAAAAAAAGTAATTACCTCAATACTCTTCAGATAGCCAGTCGAAGCACTTGCTTTGACTTTTTCGACAAGGCCAGCCACCAGATAATTGGTCTGGAAGTTCTTGCTGGGGAACTCCTGCCGGCACTGAGGACAGGTCACTGGGCCCCTGAGGCTCTTCCAGTAGGTTGAGATGCAGCGCTTGCAGAAGTGGTGCATGCATCCCAGCATCACTGGTTCAGTGAACAGGTCACAGCAGATGGCACAGGTGAGGTCCTCCTTCAGGGTGGCCTTACTCATGTTGTTGCTCGTCGCCATTTGGAAAGACTGGAACTCTTGACTTTCACTTCCACTTTTATCACTCCTTTAGTCATGAGACTTAAGGAGGAAAGAATAACAGTGTCAGCATATCTGGAATAGTCATTTTTTGGGTCTTCAGCAAATAATAAACTGTATATTCTGCCAACATCAAACAAACCTGATGTGTCAAACTTGGAAAGTAAAGTTACTCCAATGCTGCTTAAAGCCAGTGAATGGACTTTGGTTCAAACAGTAAACAAGTTTATGCTGCCCTTGATTGTGCAAAAAAAAGTAGCTCTCGAAAATGTAGAGTGTATTCATTCAACTCACGTGACAAACAGTTAGTAAAATATTAAAAGTTTTGTTAAACTTGACCATGAGGGCAACAGTTACATGTATGTAGTACAAAAAAAGACTTTGGAAATTGCTAAGCTAGGCAGCAGTAGCATTGCAGTGCTAAGGCGCTAAAGCTAACTTAAATCATAAAAAGGGAAACAGGAATACATTGATAAGAACGTGTTATGACTGGCAAAATACCTATCGTCTCCTTGATCTGTGTGTAGCCTCTGGTCCAAAATGTCTTGAGTTTAAAACGCTGTTTGGTGTTGAACGTCTCTCCAGCTTGCTGGAAGACCCGGAAGACTGAGAGACTGAAGACTGTTATGTAAGGGGCCGCTGAAAGGTAAACAAATGAGGGTGAACAGCTGTTTTTACAGCTAATCCACAGAAAACAGTGACAAAAACGGTGCAGTTTAGCAGTAATATTATACATAAATGCATGAGCACATGATTCATCACAAATAATTGGAGCTGTTATAAAATTTGCTGCAAGTTTGCTGCAGTATGTTTCAGTAAAACACATAATGTGGACAAAAGTATTGGGATACACCTGTTTTTCAGGGCCCCTTAACTTCCAGTGAAGGGCAATTTTAATATTTCAGCATACCAAAACACTTTGGACAACTTTGAGGTTACAGTTTGTGTTAAAACCTTTTCTGTTCCATGATGACTGTGTCCCAGTGCACAAAGCAAGCTCCATAAGGACATGGTTGGCTGAGTTTGGTGTGGAAGAACTTGACTGGAACCGACCCCATCCAACACCTTTGGGATGAACTGCAACGGAGATTGTGAGCCAGGCCTTCTCGTCCAACATCAGTGCCTGACCTCATAACAGAATACAGAATGAATGGGCACAAATTTCCCACATAAACACTCCAAAAGCTAGTAGAAAACCTTCCAAGAAGAGTTGAAGCATTTATAGCTGCAAAGCCACAAAAATATTGTTTATATGTATTTATAAAGTGTGCATGGATGCATGTATTTTGTGAGGGGGTAAACAGAAGCAAGGGTAAAAAATGTATGTCTTCATTCCTCACAGTTGCCTCGTAATTACAGTGTCACATCACTGTTATTGTTTTGGTGGAAAAGTGAATTATTTCTAAATATTAGTTTTATTTTATTCCTCTGGCATTTTGCATAGCTGGGCACATGTGGCATCATGGTTGGACTGTGTTTTGTAGCTAGCACACTCTTCTGCCCTGTTTTTTCATGCTAAAATGATACGTCCTGCCCTTTTGATAAAATCAATAGGGAGAAGAATGGGTCAGAGTCTAGGGCATTACAAAGCCCTGTCTAAGGCAAATGCCTTTATTCAGTAAATTTTTCCTGTTTGACCAAGTCAAAGCCTCTGTGTCTAAGCATTAATGGTTCATTTCAGCTGAGCAAGTAACAATAAGTAACAAAAGCCCAACACGTTCTGATTGCACTGTGTATGTAATCAAATCTCAGAAATCAAAGATAAGGAGAGGATGATAAATTGTGCTTTATACGACAAAGAACATGAACTAGATAAAAAAAAGGTCACCTGTGATTTCTGGTTGACCATCCATCCATCCATCTATCCATCTTCTGAACTGCTTAAACTGAACCAGGGTAATGGAGGTGCTGGAGCCTATTCCAGGCGCCATGCCACTCTCTCTCTTTCTTAAAATTTGAATTATTAGTTCATAGAGATACAATGAAATATTTTTTGGAAAAACCTTTACACATGTCTTCCTCTTCTTTTGAGCAACAGAGGTTCAAGATGAGCGGTGCTGAGATGTCCTGAGAAGGATGAGAAGGGACACGTCTGCCTGATCAGTGCAGATAAATAAGGAGGTGCAAGTCCATTCTTGGCCTTGAAGGCAAGTGGTAAGGATTTGAACTGAATGCAGGTGGCCACAGGGAGAATTTCGAAACATTGAAGACTAACCTCACAGCTGCATTCTGAATCAGTGTCTTGTTACCTTCAGTGGTGGTCCAGCCAATAGAGAGTTGCAGTAGTCCAGTTCAGAGATAGCCAGAGACTGAATGAGTAACTGAGTAGCTTCCATGGTGAGAAAGGCGGATTCTTCTGATGTTGTAAAGA
>JBBPCY010000032.1:17402771-17415754 GCA_037974405.1 Brachyalestes nurse | reverse complement strand
CCTTCACACACACCATCGTACATCTACACACCTTCACACACACCATCGTACATCTACACACCTTCACACACACCATCATACATCTGCACACCTTCATACACACCAACATACATCTACACACCTTCCCACACTATCATACACACCTTCACACACATCATCATACATCTACACACCTTCACACACACACAATCGAACATCTACACACCTTCACACACACACCATCATACATCTACACACCTTCACACACACCATGGTACACTACATACACCGACCCTAAAACCTGCCATTTTGGAGATGCTTGGATCCACTCATCTAGAAATCACAGTTTGGTCCTCATCAAAATCACTCAGAAACTACGCTAGTCCATTTTTCCTGTTACTAACACAACTTCAAGAACTGACTATTCCATCCCTAGATGAGGTTATTCACTTCACATACTGTATCTATGATTTTATTGCTTTGTTTATGTAAATGTTTATATATATTGTAGACATTCTGGTTGGAACACCTTTATCTAGGCACCTTGTATCTTTATCTTTGCAGACTGTCGCTGTAAACATTTGTTCCCATTTTGTTCATTTAATCTACTTAATATGCCAAAGAATACAGTTTGACAGGCATCACAAAAAGTATTTTTGTACCAACAAGATGATACAAAGCAAAATATAAGGAAATCAGGGGTGGCTCTAGACTTGTAATTTTCTGTCAAATACATTGCAGTGTGTGGTTGTGGTTTTAATCTTTAATGCTCACATTTAGACTTTTCCATTTTTTGAGGCCAGCAACAGTAATGGTTTAGCATTCTCCTCGCTGTAGCACCACTCATCAGCCTTTCATGAGTTGAATCAGGTGTGCTAGAGCAGGCAAAGTGCTGACCTGGGCAGGGCTGTGGCCTTCTGGGACTGCTGTTCATAGGACAGCAGTAAATTATCCCTTTTTCCCCCATTCCCACCTAAGGTCAAGCACAAGCCCTGTGCAAAAGTCTTTTCTTGGTTAGAGCTTCACATATGCAGGGCTTGAATGTAATGGAAATACATATTCAGAATACATGACGAGATGTCTGTATTTAGTCTATGTTCCATTTTTAATATGCAGTATTCAGAATATAATTACCTTTTGCCTTTTTTAGGAAACAGACTTAACAAATAGCTTCTTTACAAACAATTTATTTTAAAGCCTGGATGGACCGATAAATCACTGGGATGAGGGAGTTAATCATCTCAGTGTTATTGAGCTTCTGAGTAGTGAACATGTTCACTAATGAGAAGCTTAGGATGTAACGTAAGCCTAAAACTGGTCCAATTCACCTGAAAAAAGAAAGTGAAAATTGGGTTACAGAGTCCATAATATCCAAATTCCCACTATTTTCATTTCTGTTATAGCACATTCACATCACATTACATTTCTTAACAACACACAAAAGACACAAAAAAGCATTTATCAAAGTGTCCCACTTTTGACGAGATCAACCGTCCAGCAGTAGACAGACAGAGATGATGAGAGCAAAATTTCAGAACCTGAGTGGAAGTTGAATTTGTCATAGCACATATTCGCATGAGGAAAACTACCAACCCCTAACATTGTAACAAGTCAGGGGTTTTCAAACTGTGGGCTGTGACCTCCAAGGGTAGGTGCTAAGGGGGATGCTGAAATATTTTAGATGCTGTATCTCTAATTAGTCATTTTTTAATTTTTGTTACTTTGTAAATCTGGTTTGGCTACATCTAAAACAGTCGTACTTCTTTAACAATGGCAAACATTATTAAAAATGTAATAAATGTCTGGACCAATTACAATTCTAGGCAATCCAGCACCACTTAATGAGTTAACTCTGGTACCATTGAACAGCCCCATTTGTCTTGTATGAGAGAGCCAGTAACACAGACAAGGCACTGATGGGTATGCGTGGGGGGGAGCAGTGCTGTGGCACTTCATATCCATTAAGGAAGCCTTTGACTAAAGATTCAGATCTGCTGCTGCAGGTAGTGCTTGCAAATCACAGACTGCAACAAAGCTGTAATATATGTAATTTCATCTTATTCTGTCACTTGCCTTGTAGCACATTTTTTCTCATGTCATCACTCCTGTAATAAAGCCTATCACTTATAAGAGAAGAAAAAAAATACATGCTTATGTAACAACATTTTACGCCAAGAAATTTCTCCTAATCCATTTGTCACAAAATGTTCATATAAATTTGTTTTCTGATGTGGGTATAAAAAAAGAAACGAAAAAATGAAAATGAAATGGTTTTGAGCTTGCCTAGGCACACATATTCCAGAGGATTCCAAGTCACATTGAAATGCAGGGGATGTTGAGGTGGAGATTACAGCAATGGGCTCGGGTGCTTGGGTAGCAATGACACCTGAACCACACACACACACTCTCTAGGTAGTGTCAGCTCAGATAAGCGCGACCGGTTGCGTCTGCAGGACCACCGCCGTGCCTGTCTGCAGCGTCCAGTGTCTCAGGTGGGAAAGAGCGTGATCCCTCTGACCGGTTCAGAGTCTCCAGAGCACAATAACAAGCTTCAGCCTCAATTAGCCACAAATCCTCTCCAGGAGGGAGATGCAGGAAGGAACGACGGCAGGAGCCTTCTGATCAGTGGTTTGTGACTCACATTAGTGACTCACATCACAAACTGTTTTTATGTAAATGCATTTTTTCCCCCAGAGTCTGATAGCTGGTAGGCCCTTTTTGCCAGTCCGACACGGTCAACTGCGCTTATTTTATTGCCTTGTTAGTGTTTTGTGGAAAATCTGCTTTTCCAGTGCTTGGTGGTAAGCACTGAGTGGCTGTATGGCCAAACACATTTGTCTAAGTGCCTCAATTATAATGGAACGACAGCCCACCAATTATTACGCTTTTGAAAAAAATCCCCTGATGTTGCCAGAAAGCACTGTGTTACCTTAAATTGGAACATCCTTACACTGTCTCTGCGAAACCAAGTGACAGAACTTCAGGAGACAATGATTAATGTCAAAGTGTTGGGGTCTTTTCACAGCGGTGAAAAACTATTGAGAGCACCTAATACTGGAGAACTCAGAAAGTCATTACTTCAAGACACAAAGTCAACAACAAATCATTAAAAATAACAAGAGATGCCTTGCAATGGACTGGCAAGCTGTCCAGAGATTTTCTATGAATTTTACGTTTGTACTGGGATAGGCTCTAGTGTATTCCTAGTTAGGATTGCCCTAGTTAATACATTCCTAGTTAGGATAGCTCTAGTTATGATATTTCTAGTTAAAATAGCCCTAGTTAGGATATCCTTAGTTAGGATACCCCTAGTTAGGACATCCCTTGTTAGGATATTCCTAGTTAGGACATCTCTAGTTAGGATATTCCTAGTTAGGATATCCCTAGTTAGGATATTCCTAGTTAGGACATCTCTAGTTAGGATATCCCTAGTTAGGACATCCCTAGTTAGGATAGCTCTAGTTATGATATTTCTAGTTAAGATAGCCCTAGTTAGGATCCCCCTAGTTAGGATGTTCTTAGTTAGTACATCCCTAGTTAGGATATCCCTAGTTAGGACATCCCTAGTTAGGATATTCCTAGTTAGAATATTCTTAGTTAGGATTTTCTTAGTTAGAACATCCTTAGTTAGGAAAGCCCTAGTTAGGACATCCTAGTTAGAATAGCCTTATAGTTAGATTAGTTACGATATCCCTATAGACAGAATATTCCTAGTCAGGATATAACTTGTTAGGATAGCCCTAGTTAGGATAAGCAACCCAGACAACGAATTAATGATTAGAGATGGCATGGTATCATCTTTTCTTTTCTAATACCAACATTAACAACATTTACCTCGAACACTGGCTGATATCACTATTGTTTTTCTTTAAAAACTTTAAAATAAACCAGTTTAACTGAATTACATCATTTAAGATGAGTGGGTGTAAACAATGACAAGACAAGATTCGGGGCGATTATGTGCTCTTTACGGTTATAGCACACCTGGTATTGGGTCAGGGCCATCTTTAACATCTTTAATAATAAGGAGAATTCTGTTCATCATCATCATCATCATCATCATCTGTAATTAAGCTTTAACTCAGGTTCTTCACTTTGCCCACTGGCAGACCTCCAGTACGTTGACATGCATCAACGGCTCACAATGAGAGAGCATGTGCTCACCAACAGAGCTGGGCCGTATCAGCGGAGCTTAATTAATGAAATCACTGTCACTGGGTGATACTATTAGAGCAGACCGCGGAGGTGAAGCGCACAGTCTGCCTTCCCTCAGCACACAGCGGGAGGCAAACTCTGAAGAAGGTGACTCCAAAAACACGCTTCTCTCATTCTGGAACTCCAGCAGGCTGAGTGTGGAGGGGGAACGTAACGCCTTTAGCTAATCAGAGCTCACTCAGAGGCAGTGTGGGACTCACTCTCCTCCAGTAGAGCCGCTCCTGCTGCCGCGCTAGATGAGTGTTCAGTCCACAGCAGCTCAGGCTGCTGAACAGCAGGGATGCAGGAGGCAGAGGAGGACAAACCTCAGCACGGGCTCCCGCCAGCACAACACCAGGAAACGTGAGTACAATCCCATCTGTCTCACACCCTAAAATCATAGTGTATTTTTTTCTATTTTCTATTGAATTTTTTTTTTTGAAAGATATCCTGAGAGTCATTTAACCTTCTTAAACCCCATTGCCTACTGAGAGACAAGGCTTGCTTCTTTATCTTGTTCAAACTTTCAAACCATTTCCAATATCTACAAATGCATGCTGTTAAAAGTGCAAGCATTGCTGTTTATTTAAAAAAAAAAAAGCTTTAGCTTATACCCTTTTTTACTGGTTCATATGTCTTCATGCATAATGTGTCTAAGTTTTTACTGGTAGCAAAAATGAATTCTGAAGAGTATGTGAGTTTACGGTGGCTTGGAATAGGCTTTATCTTAATCTTAAGAAATAAAAGCGTCGCACAGCATAAAAAGGTGCTTTGTAAAGAATTTCTTAGTTATTTTGTATTCTGTTTGAGCGTAGTATTATAATTAATTCATTATATTATTTATCGTAGTTTATTTGTATTTATTTATTGAAATTTTGTAGGCTTTAAAAGGGATAAAGGGTTCAAGCTTGCAGCAGTTGAGGTTGCAATTATTACCAATGAGAGCCTTTCCAGCTCCTGATCTGTTCCTTGGGAGTTAACCTCGTAGTCGTTGGAGCCTGCGGGATGAGGCTAGCAGTAATAAGTGGCGGTAATAAGTGATGTGAGATGGAAATGCTGCAGCAGTGAAGTGCCTCCTACCTGTAACCATCTCTGGTGTCAGAGCTCTGTAGTGACCCAGAGAAAAAGGATTAAGTGGCAGAGACACACAGGCTGCAGGAATCTGGAGATATCCTTCAATAAGACGTAAAGTTCAGACAGAAAGAAAGCAGACCTTTAACCATGTCTCATTTAAGCCTTGGGTGAGAATGATTACAGTTGTGCTTTTTTTATGAAGCCAGCTGTGATTTCTCTTATGAAATTTGGCACCAGAAAAGGGCTCCAGTGTGACAAGCGGCAAAACCTGGTGTTACAAATAGAGTACATGCTGAACCACGTTCAGGAGACGGAGCCAATCACATTAGACACTGCTCTCATTTCCATTCTGACTGTTTATTGCTTCTCTGTTCGTACACACATGCATAAATCCACACACACAAACACGCAGACATACATACACACACACACACATACGCATGCATGCACACACAGACACGCACGCACATACACACACATATACACACAAACACATACACACATGCGCTCACAGACAAGCACACACTAGAAGATTCATTTTCCAGCGAGTTTCGCCCTCAGGATGCAAAGCAATTTTCCAAGTTGATGCTTATCTCTGTAGGACTTACAAATGATGTTGCTGTTTTCGTAGTGCTAAAGCGTTTCCTAAATGAAACCATTTCCGAAACACCATTTTCCAGTAATAAGCGAGCAGTAAATTTACCTTTTCGTCCCATCAACTTCTCAGACGCAGGTGACCAGGTGAGCCGCTTTGCCTCTTCATAGCTTTAGATTATTTTCAATGACTGGACCCTTCTTTTTTTCTGATGTCTGTCACTAAGGAGATGACCTTTCAGTAAATGGTGTCTTCCTTTACCACGCTGCGTCTCAGAAGGACCCTTAAAAAAGGGGCCTGGACCGTAGACCTGTACTAAGAGATGTTTGAAAAAAGTTATTTATTCCATTGATACTAGCCTCAGCTGACAAAGGAGCAATCATGTCTACAGAGACTATATAAAAGAACACCTTTTTATGCCAGCTTGCTACTGCAATAAGAAGCAATCTTCCGTAATCTTCTGTCTATTGCAGAAAAGAGAGGCTCACTCCTTCTCTGCACAATATGCAGAATATTTGCAAGTGTGTTAGAAGACCTTCTTTCCAACTAAGTGCTCCTCTGCTGGTTTCGCACAAGACATAATTGCTTCAAAATTGCCTGCTGCATAATGACAAATTCCGTAGTAAAAGTGCTTCTTATATATAAATATACACTTCTGTGACTCAGTAGGCCTCAGTCGCTTTACAAAGGCTCTATTAAATAATTTTGACAGCTTAATAATCATGTACATGCATTTAATTGCTAAAGAAAACCAACAAAGAAAAAGTCTTTTAAAGGGGCTGTCTCGTCTCTTAGTTTATAAAAGGCCACCCAAGTCCCATAGATTTATTTTGCAGTCTCTAACGACCAAAGACCAAATATCAAGCTGCTTATTGCCAATATTCTGCTCCCCCCACTGGCAGTGGACCCTGCAGCAGGGCATTATTATATTTCAAGTCTGGTAATCGGCTTAAATGGCAATATAGTCGGTAGTTCAGGTCATGAGCCGAACCTTTCAGAGAAATATAGTGTTATCGTAGTGTTACTTTACGTAGCTGGCAAATTGGATTTTAATGGATTTCTCTCCCTCCCTAATGAAAGTAAAGGAGCTCATTAACTTTTTTTTTCATGTGCCATCTTTCAATATTCTTGCTGCAAGTGACCCAAAGATAAATGCTTTATACCCAGGACACAGCTCAGGACATTTTGAACTTGCACTAAAGGAGAAAATGATCCGTTTCACCCAAGCATCCAGCAGGTGAGGGAGGGGGCTACAAAACAAATACACATTTTGTTTCTCAGTCCAATTTTGTTTTGACACATGAGGTCACACTGGACACTTACTCATAGAAGTGAACATTGATGTTTACACTGACACACCCAATGTTGGCTTTTTTCACTTCATCCCATCTTTAAACTCGTCATTTTCAGGGATAATATTAGATAGGAAGGCCAACCCCTCAACGACCAATAGCTAATGATACCTGTCGATTGCTCACACACTGCAGCTCCACATTTGAGAGCCCTTTCTGAACTATGACACAGCTATAGCATGTTATAAAAACAATCACTCAGTGCTTAGCTGCAGAATTGTACTTTATGGGTAGCAAAAGGGTCCTGGGTTTGATTCCCCACCAAGGCGGCCTGTCACATGCTCAGGACATGCACGTCAGGTGAACTGGAGATTCTAAATTGCCCTCTATGACTGTGTGCACTTGAGTGCGTTTATATGTCTGCACTGGAATGGACTGGCAACCTTTCGAGAGTGTTTCTCTCCCTTTCGCCCTATGACTGCTGGGACAGGCTCCCCATGACCTTGCTTAGGATAATGGTTCAGATAATGGGTGAATGTATGAATTGCACTTTATTTCACCCACAACATGAACTGAACATGACCAGCCATTACTGAAGGACTGTGTAAATCACCACAGCCAGCTTGGTCCTGTTTAATACAGCAAATCTCATAATGGGACAAACAGAAATCAGCATTATGCTGTGGAAAATTGCATAAATGAAACAATGACATGTAATGACATACTCTCAATTTGACTATAGCATAAGACTCTCAGTGTGAATATGATTAAATAGTTTATATTCATCAGTGTATTTAAATTAGTATTTACTGTGGCTTCCAGCATATCTCAGCCAATGACTAGTACTGGATGTCATGACCTTGAAAAGGAACTCATACTGATATATATGAGGTGAATATATGAGGTATTTCAATACATGTAATAAGTCGCAACGTTTCAAAGCGGTAAATATCTGCAGCTTGAGCTAGAGGTAAATCAGCCCCACCTTATCCAGTTCTTATGTTTTTATTTATTAATCTCCTGTTGGCAATGAGGTTAGATTCACAGAAATCCAAAACATCAGCTTCTAGTCCAGAATTTCCTTATCCCTGGTCCTGGATACACCCTGTTCTGCACATTTTAGTGCCTTCTTTGGTTCAAAACACTCACTGTAAGGAAATAAGAGCTTATTAATGAGCTGATGAGTTATATTAGATGTGCTGGGAGCAGTGAAAACCCTCAAATGTACAGTGTGCCTCCAGGACCAGGGTTGGGAAACACTGTTCTGGTCATTTGTTAACAGCAAGTAATGATGTGGGAAATTAAACTCTATTTTGGAGCTCGCAGCTTCATTTTTTTTCTTTTGAAAGAGAGGGATGGCGAAGCTCTTCTAGCGTATTTATAACAGTCGCCTCTGCTTATTTTTATGAAAACTGTTTTTCAATGCATTTTTGGAAGCTATTTATTATGGTCACTACATTGAGATGACCTTTTTTCCAGGAGGAAAGCAGCATATTTCTCCTAGGCATGCATGCTACATCTGGAGGCATGCAGAGCTCTCATTGCTTCCTCTACATTGGGGACTCAGAACCAGCCTTGGGAAGCAAACCTCATTCAAAGTTCATCCAAGAATCAAACCATGCTGAGATTAGGAACCTGGCATTCATTCATCATTAAGAATGTGTGCGAGACTGAACAAAAGCTATCAAGTAGGCCAGAAAGAATAGTACTGTGTTGGTTTTGTAAATGTATAACGCAAGACTCAAGGGCTGATGCACTTCTGAGCCTCTTAACAGTCTTCTGGAAATTGACTCAAATGCTATGTAAACTCAAATTAGATTAAAAAAAAAACTTTAAACTTGTTTTCTAATAGAGGAAGGAGGATGCCAATTACTCTGATTTCCAATAAATTATACTGCTTTCAATAGTAAAATTACATAAGTGATGTAAAAGTCATTATTCAATAAAATCCAATACAATATGCTGCTCTTAAGGGGCTGAAAATGTGCGATACAATAATATAATGTTTCAGTTCAGTTCACTGGAGCATTCAACGTTAAATTGCACATGAAAGTGCAATATCTGAAACAACAGCTTATAGGGTCCCTATCTAATACCCTAGCTCTCAATGCCAAATCTGGGAACTTCTTGCCCTACCCTCTTATAGGACTTATATATATTTCTAAGTCCTATAAATATTTATTATAAATAAGCTTTCTGAACCACTGCTCTAGCCTTAATTTAATATCACCCCTGAGATAAAAATTTCACATGATAGAATTTGCTGTAATACAGTTAGATACAGTTTGATATGTTGCATTGCCACATACCTAACAGGCATATTTCACTGTTCTTTCAAACCGTATTTGCTTTGTCAAAAACACTTCTATTCTGTCTAACATTGGTGCCGTTGCATTTGGACCACAAGGCATCTGAAAGACCTAAAAACGAGGTTCTTAACCTCATTCCTGGTCTAGCCTTTTTTGGGTTACATGTTTTTCAAATATGTCTCATGCCTGATGCCTAGTGTGGTTCACCACTGTAATATCTGATCCCAGTATTAATGGATACAGTCATTTAAAAGCTCAACAGTTGAGTGTTTGGTTTTCCAGTGGCCTAGAAATTTGGAGGGCTTGAAGGCTTGAGGCTTCCCTTGTGCCAAAAATGTGCTTCACACTTAACAGTCAGTCAAAACCGTCCCTCAGTAACAAGTATGAATTTATAATCAACATTAGCAGGTCTTCCATGGTCTTTACGAATCCCTGATCTAAAAGAACTAATGAAAATTGAACAAAACAGACAGATTAATCTTCAACCAGGACTAAAGGTGGTAAATTACCAATGACAATACAGTTTAGTCCAAGACTAGATTTAATTAATGTGGTTTGAAACATATGGCTGTTGTTTTCTTGATAAGCCTGAGATAAGTGTGATTTTGATCTGTGGAACAGGTAGATGCCAAATGTTCTTGGACTGATCTGTGAAGATACCCAGAACATCATGGGCCCTTCAGATCCAGCAAACAACACCAGTGATCTCGCCCATGGAGGAGAAAACCAGAGCCTGGGCAACGACAGCCTGGATCTTCATAAGCCTGTCTTTGTGGACGACATCACCAAGCACCTAAGTGTTCAAATCACCCTCATAACAGCCTATTCACTAATAATTGTACTGGGTCTGGTTGGTAATGCCTTAGTTATTTATATGGTCATCCTATACAGAAACATGCGCACTGTTACCAATTACTTCATTGCCAACCTTGCTTTAGCTGATCTGATGGTAGACACTATATGCTTGCCCTTCACTTTGGCGTACACCTTGCTGGATGAGTGGAAGTTCGGTGCGGTGATGTGTCACATGGTGCCTTACGCCCAAGCTCTAAGCGTCCATGTGTCTGTCCTCACCCTCACGGTCATCGCTCTGGAACGCTACAGATGCATTGTGTTCCACCTGGGCCAGCGCCTAACCAGATGTGCCAGTTTTGTCATCATAGGCCTGACGTGGGCCTCTGCGGCTATCCTGGCTGGACCTTTGGCTATTTTCCGGGAGTACCGTTACGAGGAGATCCCCTACATAAACTTGCGGATTGCCGTGTGCTCTGAAAAATGGCCCCATGGTACCAACCGGGATGCCATCATCTACAGTCTTTCCATGCTTCTTCTGCAGTATGTTTTTCCATTGGGCATTATAAGCTATGCTTACGTGTGCATCTGGGTCAAGCTGAAGAACCACGTGAGCCCGTCCAACCGCAACGACAACATCAACCGCCGCAAGAAGACCACCAAGATGTTGGCCCTTGTGGTCGTGGTCTTCGCCGTCTGCTGGCTTCCTTTCCACGTGTTTCAGCTGGCCAGTGACCTTGACCTGATCCTCAAGTTTAAAGAGTACAAGCTTCTTTACACATTATTTCACATCGTGGCCATGTGTTCGACCTTCACCAACCCTCTGCTGTATGGCTGGATGAACAAGAACTACAGGAATGGCTTCCTCATGTTCTTCCGCTGCGAGCACAAGCCTGACACCATCCACCCCGAGGGCTCCTTCCGAACTCGATCGCTGCGAGGTTTGGTTGTGAACGGCTACAACGACGCCCAACCGGCAACTGCTGTCTGACCCCAGCCATGGCTTACAAACCAGATGTATTCGATGGACGTTGCATGTGTTTTACTATGTATAAGGCAAGCTATTCATGTTGCTGATGGCAGTCTGTGATCAGTGCTTGTCGGTTTTACCTGTGATTTTTGCATATTTATTATGATGAAGTGGAACTGCTGAGATGAAATGATGCAAATGTTTCACTGTGTTGTTAAGCAACTTGTGTTCTGGTTTTAACAGTAAATTCTAATTTACATGAGAAAGCTACATGATTAAAATCGCTCTGTTAACAGACGACACCTGTTCAATGGCTTAATCAGCCAAGGCCCACTGGAGCAATGGGCATTCAGTGGATGGATGGCATTTAAGTGACAACAGGAATGCCCAAAAGTGTTTCATCTGACCTTTCACTGCACTTACAAGAACAGCAGCACGTTGGAACCCAAGACCAGTTACTGCATTATTCATGGTCTCTGCATCACTGACTTACTACTCATAATGCTAACTGATGTAGCCCTGTATAATGCAGACAGAGTGTGTGTCATCTTCAGAACAGCTTGTAGACACAACAAAGTTCTATCGCCCATCAGTGACAAAAAAACAGCTCTGCTGAAAGTCATAGCATGAACAATATGAATGTCCCAGTTGTACACTTCAGTGGTTTGAGAGAAGCTGATGATGCTGGAAATGAATGCAAAGAGAATCATCACAGACCACCTCTCATGCACTGATCATTGTATTTCATTATCACTTCTGGGGTTCTTTTAATGTTTTTTTGGACCAGAAATTTTTTCCACAATTTCTGTTGCCTCTGGTCCAGTGGCTATTAAACGTAGTATTAAAAAATGTTCAACACTTCAAAGCAAATAAGGACTTTTTAAAGTAAAAAACATGATGTTTCGGCCCATATTTATGGTAATTTCTTGGTAAGCCATTTTGATTTTTTTATAGTTGTACCACAACTATATTTGGTTAAAGCACCTTTACCTCGTTTTCAAGCGTCTTGTAATGTCCTTCCACTCAACTGTTCAATATAAACCCAGCAAAGCATGCTTTTAGCAACAGTTTCTCCAGCTGTTGCTGTGATTCTGGCTTTAACACCAGCAACATTACATTTCCACCAGCTTCAGTTTTTGACTTGCACCTAGGAACATTACATATATAATCACAGTGACTTAAATATACATGGTGGCTAATGACAAGCGTTTTTAAGAAGCTATACTATATGAACAAAAGTGTTACCTTTACACCAACAGAGACTTTAAAGACATTGCATTCAGATCCATAAGCTTTAATATGGAATTGGTCTCCCTTTACAGCTGTAAAAGCTTCCATTCTTCTTGGAAGGCTTTCTACAAAATTTTGGAGTTTCTGTGGGGAGTTTGTGGTCATTCATTCTGTAGAGCAGTGGTCACTAACAGGCGGAATGCGGTACGGTTCCGGACCCAGAAGCTGTCCCATACGGACCCGGGCCTATAGTCAAAACAGAACGTTATCATTAAAACCTGACAGGACGCGTCTATTTTAACCTGTGCAGCTTTTACAGTCTTTACGGTACGGCTTTAGAGGCCGAGGAAGCCCACGGACCAACTGCATGCAAGTTAAGCCATCCCACGTGATACCTTTCAGCCAATCAAGTACCTTCGTTCAAAGCGGTAAACATTGCAATTCTAGAGGGCAAACAGGCGAGTTAGAGGCAAGAACGGGTGATGGTAGAAGACGGTAGAAAGAAACAGAAAGATAGTGACACATGAGCAAACAAAGGGAGAGAGACA
>JBBPCY010000032.1:17365442-17392149 GCA_037974405.1 Brachyalestes nurse | reverse complement strand
CCAGGTGTTTCTGAGCAGGGAAATCACCAAAACGTGCTGGACCACGGCCCTCCAGGACTGGAGTTCCACACCCCTGACTTATTTCATGCTGGAGCATTTTCACAGCTCACAGAAAGGGCTAACTGCCAATAGTCCAGTAAAATAATTTTAGACTTTTTAAACGACTTTTTAATTCTGCACACAGTGCACCACTGGTACATCAAGATAAAAGTTAAGTTATAATGATATAATGTTTTCATGTCATCATGCCTAACTGTGTCATACACAATTTTCCATTACAGTCTATCTGTTTTCTAAACAGCCTTTTCCGTCTCTTCCCTTTCTCATTCTTTTTCCACAGTGCTGCAGGCTGTGTCATATATATAACAGATAACAAAACTTATACTATACTAAGTATCCTGCAGTCATTAACTAAAAGAATCTAGTGTTTTTACACAGATCTTCACAGACTTTAATGCCACGCTGACCTTTATGTGCAGCTGTGCCCTTCTGAGCAGGTTCAGCGTGGTGTTCCTCGCTGAGTCAGAAGACAACGGGACCTGCTGCTTTAACTGCTCCAAGTAATGTCGCAACTGAGCTCGCCTGCAAACGGAAATTGTAAACATGAATTTCTTTTTCGAGAAATAGGACCACATCTGGTCGCAACGTGCCAAAAAACAACCACTGGAACACAAATGAGGGTCAGGAATATGTCATACCTGTGCTTTTCCAATTCATTATGAACTGACCTGAAAAAGAAACGTCAAATGTTTACTAACAAGTTATGAGATCCTCTTAATGCAAGATAGTTCCATCTAAAACAGTTATACTGACTTCAATAATAACAGCTTTGTTATACACAGTAGAAACAGATGTTACAATAGGCCCCCCCAAAAAAATTTTGATGAGTATTGTGACGTTGATAAAATTGCATTTACTTTCAGTAAACAGTGGCCCAGGCCTGTGTTTTGGTCAGAGCCACCAGAACATCCATTTATCTGTGATGAGGCTTGAAGGCTGAATACAGTGTGACAAACTGCTAGTTAGCTGTGGTTGTGTTCTCATAATGTGGCGTCACTTAAGGCAGGACTGAGCGACTATAATAAATATACTCTGTGACTTGTTCTATGTGGTAAAGGTCAAAAGTACAAAGGGCTTTAGCAAAAACAATCCACCAAAACTGAGCACATGTACAGTTTTGGTCAAAAGTTTTTTCACACACTGAGATTTCCTACACTTGCATGTTAGTCACCTGATAATTACTAAAAGTGTATTCATTGACAAATACATTTACGGCAGTGTCTTTATTAGCCTGAAAATGTCACTTTTTTATTGACCACAGACCTATTAAATGCCTAATACTGTGTGTGTCATACCTAATATAATTATAAATATAATGTGGATCACTAACTATCTAGAATTAAACTATTAAGTGACAGCCAATGGAATGAAACAGTTAATGAGTGCGTACCCCGTCCTACCTAATTATAATGTCAGTACTACATATTTATTTCAACAGAATGCAAAAGGTGGTGTTTTATCTCACGGAATGTCAAAACTATGAGTTACATTTCAGGGGAAGTCCAGACGATCACAGCTGTGATGTTATTCGAGATGAAGCAGGATCTTGAGTATTCTATTGGTTTATGTTGAAACAGACGTTAAAGTTATTTTTTAATTTCCAAATTTCACATAATATGCTTTAATATTGGTGATTCCTTCCATCAAAAAAGTTATACATAGAGACGTGAAGCTCTGACAATGTTGCGTTTAGCTTGTCCATTTCCTTTTGTGCCAGATTTACCTGAATGTGGTTTTGCTCCATTTAATAATTAAAGCAGCTTTCAATTTCACAGCTTTTAGTTTTTGGTTAAGACAAGTTTGTTTGAGGCTTAGACAGTTGTTCTGCCGTCACAGCTGCCCATCTTTAAGATTACTTAGGGGCAAGGATCAATTCGGAATTTGACGCAGGCCTGCTGTCACACTGTTCTTCAGAATTGGACCAAACAGCCTGCAGTGTGAATTGTGAGCTTTAAAAAAAAATAAATAAATATATATATATATATATTTACGGTATTTGTTTTCTTTTTTGCATAAAACAGTTAAACTGTAGTGCGAGCTGTTACTTAGCAACAAGTGTAAAATAATAATAATAATACTACATAAAAATAACAAGAAATGTGTGGCTATCACAAGTAACAGCTTCTCAACCAATCAAACTGTGCCACCGGAACATACTGTTATATTTTCATAATTATAGTCTACATAAACCTGTGGATATTAGCTAAACTCGCTACAGTGGCAGTCTAAATTAGTATTAAAATAAAACATTTCAATAATTAGGTATTCCACTTTTGTACTATTATGATACCACAGTTATTATAGTATAATAATAGTATAATACTTAATTATTGAAACATTATATTTTGTTTTTAATACTACAACAGTGGCTTCCAGCGGGACAGTTTAATTGGTTTAAAAGCTGTTATTTGTGATAAAAGCTTTTATACTGTTATGATATTACAGTATAATGACAGTATAATAGTGAAATAACTTCATTATTTAAACAGTTTATTTTGTTTACTATACTACAACAGTAGGTTCCGGTGGGACAGTTAAAAGTTATTACGTTATTATGCTATTATTATACTAGAGTTATTATATACTATATAATAATAGTATAATATTGTAATACCTTAATTATTTAAACATTTTGTTTTGTTTTTAAAATTACAACAATAGGCTCCGGTGGGATAGTTGTTACAGTTTTACACTATTGAACTTTAGACTGTTATTAAATTATTACACTATTATTATGCTGTAGATATTGTTGCATAAATAGAATTATAGTAATCTGGACCGCTGGCTAGACAGAATGCACTGTTAGAACACACTGTATGCATGATTAATCAGGCAGAACAGACTTGGTGCACAAACTCACCTGCTGTTCCCTGGTGAGGACTTTTTAGTTTTCTGTCTGTTTCTCTTCTCTGTCCCTTTGCTGAAAAATGGAAGTGCCGAGGCGTAGCCATGCTCTGCTTCTGAGGAAAAAAAATATAAAGAAAAGCAAGAAAAACCAAACGTTAGCACTTCCCTCCTCCTACACACACGAAACCAACTGCAAACCAGCTCATTGTGTACTGAAATACAGTGAAATCTTTTAGCTAGACAGATCTATCTGTTATTGTACTATACCTTCACGGATTTGGGCTAAAAGAAAAGAAACACAGACTGTTAATCTGCCCAAAGCAGGGACTGCAGTTATGCTTCTGGTGATTTTTAATTTTTTAATTTTTTGGCGCCACTGTTAACGCGTCGTTATAGTAAATGTCCTTCACTTTTTGTGCACCAGTAATAAAGAATAATGCAGAAAAATGTGCAATAATGTCATTAGGTTGCCTGTATTTGCAGATGATGCGCTACCAATAAGATACAAATTTCAAATGTGCCGCCACTTCGCGCCTTTGTGTACAATGGGGGGCTCGAATGTAGGTCACGGAGTCAAACAAAAAATAACTACGAACAAAGACACTTTGCACAACTTTCCAACAAAAAATAGAAACCCAAAGAGGATCTGAGTGTGGCGTGAAAAGCATACAAATACTTTTTCACGCCGAGCTGCAGCTATTTTTGTTCGAAACTTGGCTGTAGCTGGGCTGGTCTCTTTTTGTTGACAATAAATGAAAATAAATAAATATTGCAAAACTTCATCCATACCTCTCTCTTTCCTTTCCAAGTACTCGGCAGCTTGCAGGAGAACCTGAATGTTGCAAGTGTTTACCTCCATGGCGAAAATGAAGTTTGATAGCTGGTGCCGAAAATGGGCCAACACCCGCAAAGCTGTATGTGTGTGTATCTGTGTGTGTGTGTGTGCGTGTATTTGGCGATTTGGCAGCTTCATCTGCCACGTAATACGCGTCAGTTTCATTACGCCCCCACCCCCCAACACCCCGGCCGCTCCCATGTTTTTCTCTCTTTTCTTAAAAATGCACTGATTTTTTGTTAATTACTTACACTTAATAAAAAAAATACATTTCAGAATATGTTCAGCCTTCGTCTGAATTTATTTAAATTTTGATAATTCACTCTTTTTTATTTTAATAATTTACTTTCACTTTAATACACTTTTAATCACTTTAGACTCTTTAATGTATTTTGATACACTTTGATCGTTTTGATACACTTTGATTCATTTTTATCGTTTTGATACACTTTGGTACATTTTGATACACTTTGAACACTTTGATACACTTTGAACACTTTGATACACTTTGAACACTTTGATACACTTTGAACACATTGGGCACTATAATACACTCTGATACTCTTTGACACACTTTGATCCCGTTGAACACTTTGATACACTTCGAACACTTTGATACACTTCGAACATTTTGATACACTTCGAACATTTTGATACACCTCGAACATTTTGATAGACTTTGATTGATTTTTTCAAGATTGAAGCATTCCTTAATGTTACTCTGTAACCAAATAAGCAACAATTTACAGCAAATCCCAGTACATGCAGAAGCAGCGTTGTTTATTTATGACTGTATCAAGTTATATTTTAAACTTTTTAAGTTTGAAACTATAAGTTTTCATGAGATTTCAAGATAGTGATACAACATAGATGGATTATCGACTGAAAACGCTCTTTAAAGATGTTGGTTATTCTTAAAAAACTGAAGGAGAAAATAGGCTTTCTGAAACTTAAGGCAAGTGCAGTATTAGGGATGTCACGTCTAACTCGTCAAAGCACTTTTATTTTGAAAGGCTTTCAAGTGGGCAGACGAGGTTATGCTGCGAAGTTGTGTTGATATATGATCTAAATGTATGGATGCATAAACGTGTTTATCAGTTTGGTAAAATAGTACAGAATTTTGGCCAAAAACACGCTTATGTGTCCGAAAGCATCTTTTTTGGCCAAATTCTCTACGATCTTCCTAAATTGATAAGCATATTTTTGGTTGTGCGTCCATAAACATGTTTTTTGCTTGTACATCCATAGGCATATTTCTTTGCTCATGCATCTATAAGCATGTTTTTGTTCATACATTCATAAGTATGTTTTTTGCTTATACATCCATAAGCATGTCGCTTATACATTCATAAGCATTTTTTAAATATTTTTTTCCGATCTCACCAAATTAATAAAACACGTGTAAATAACATGCTTAGCATGCCAAATAGCAAGTATAATAATAAAAAACAAATAATAAATAATAACTTCTCCAATGGGCTTTTATGTTGTTTTGCTGAAGGAAGCAGCTCGATGACGTGATGTTGTTGTTGTACCAGCTGATGCGGAGCTTCGTCTCGGTGGAAATCCTGAAATAAAACATTATTCGTCTCCTTCCCGAGCACGACTGCTTTGGTTTGTGTTTGTTTCGTTTGTAAGGAGTCTATCAAACTGCATAAAATATGGTGTGCAGATGAAGAAGTCTGTTGCTTTCGTCGTGTTTGAGCTTTGCCACTACAGACTGGCCTGTGTTTCTGGGCTTCATGAGGAATTTCAGCACCTCAGCAGCTCTGACAGCACATAAATCGAGCTGGTCGAAACTGTAAGAGCCAACACTTCGCCAGAAATGAAGTAGCGGTGTCTGCTGACACTACACAGTAGGATACTAGTTGTTCCAAAGCCGATTTTAACGAGAACCCCTCTCTATTAACGTTGGCCTCCAATGTCACCAAGCGTCATCCAGTACAGAGAGCAAGAGTGACCCAGTGAAGCTGCAAAGAGGAAAACATGTGGCTTAAACTGTTCTTCTTGCTTCTTTACTTTTTTGTTCTGTTCGTCCTGGCTCGGTTTTTCGAAGCCGTGGTCTGGTACGAAACCGGCATCTTTGCAACCCAGCTGGTGGATCCAGTGACTCTGAGCTTCAAGAAGTTGAAGACCATCCTCGAGTGTCGTGGGTTAGGCTACTCGGGCCTCGCAGAGAAACGAGATGTCCGAGAGCTGGTCGAAAACTCTGGTGAGGTCTTTTTGAAGTCAATGCATAAAAAATACTGTTTCTATCCACAAGCAATTCGATTTCTCAACTTTATATTGATATTGTCTTGTAGTTCTGTTTACCACAGCCAGTTGGTTTTTACAAAGTAGACAAATACAACTTTTAAAAACAAATGTGTTGTTTTAAAAACAACTCTTGGAGTTGTGAAGTAATCACCAGTCTTTGTTTTATCCAGGAGAGCTGATGCAAGGAGAGCTTTATTCTGCTTTGAAAAATGAAAAAGAACAAGCAGGGTCAGATTCCAGCACTACTTTCAGTGGGGAGATGCACTTTTATGAATTGGTGGAAGACACTAAGGATGGCATCTGGTTAGTCCAGGTACATGCAGTCTATTGCAAGGTCAAAGCCTTTCTGCTTTGTGACATTTTATAATAGAAAATAAGCAGTGTTGAGTGGTTTAGTGTAATACACTCTACTTCACCAAGGTTACTTGGCAAATTTATGCAAAAATGTATGATTACAAAGAACACTAACATTATCATGTAACCCATGGAAATTAGATGTGCATTTTGAGCCCATGATGATCATGAACTTTGCATTTTGCTTTGTCATTTGCATGCTGTTCTAAATAGAAGATATATATTTTTTTGTGTAGGTAATAGCCCAAGACAGAAATCCACTGTTAAGCACAGCCAACTGGGGCAAGATGGTTCAAAAAGTGTCTCAGTTTGGCATTCGCACTGGCACTTTCAATTGCTCAAGCGACTCCAGGTGAGGAATTACATTGCAACTGCATACATTGGAATAATTTTACATATATTTGTATTTGTCACTATATCACTTTAACTAATGTTAACTTTTGTTAATATATCCAAAATGTCTTTCCCACCTTATTAGATATTGCCGCAGACGTGGTTGGATGAAGTCCACTCTCATAATGTCAGTGCCCCAGACTTACGCCTCTAAAGGAAAGGTCATGTTAAAAGAATATACTGGTAGACGCATTGAGACGGAACACATCTTCAAATGGATGACTGCACACGTTGCCTCCCGCATCAAAACCATTCGTTTCCCACAGCAGTTGGTGGATGACTGGTATCAGAAAGAAAAGCAGCCTGTAAAGATGTTCTTATTTGCCAAACTGCTCCAGCCCCCTGCCTTCTTCTCAGCCCTCAGCATCAAATTCACAGGGCGCATTGAGTTCATTTTTGTTGATGTGCGTGACTGGGACAATACCACTTGTTTAGAGGAGATAGGGGTGCGACAGATGCCCTCATATATTCTCAAAACTCCAGAAGGTATCTACAGATATGGCAACAGCACTGGCGAATACATTTCCTTGCATGCCATGGACACGTTCCTACGGTCCGTCCAGCCAGAGGTCAACGATCTGTTTGTTTTGAGCTTGGTCATGGTTAACCTCATGGCCTGGATGGACCTTTTCATTACACAAGGAGCGACTATTAAGCGCTTTGTGGTTCTCATTAGTACATTGGGGACCTATAATTCCTTACTGATTATCTCCTGGCTTCCCATCCTCGGATTCCTTCAGCTGCCATACTTGGATAACTTTTATGAGTATAGTCTTAAACTGCTGCGCTATGCTGATACCACCACCATTGCCTCCTGGGTCAGGGCGGATTGGACTTTTTACTCTTCACACCCAGCTCTGTTCTTGAGCACGTACCTAGCCCATGGCCTCCTCATAGACTACTTTGAGAAGAAGAGGAGATGTGGTGACGAAGACCAAAATGCAAACAACCTGGAGTGGCTGTCCAGTCTTTGGGACTGGTACACAAGCTACTTGGTACACCCTATTGCCTCCTTTCAGAACTTTCCAAACGAGTCAGACTGGGACGACGATCCTAATTTCCTTCTAGAGAGATTGGCGTTCCCGGATCTCTGGCTTCGCCCACTCGTTCCCATCGACTACATCAAAAACCTGCCAACCTGGAGGTTCAAGTGCACACAGCCAGAAGGCACTGTCTTAAGGGAACGAGATAATCCACCAGACAAGATAGTTCACCAGTCAAGTAACGAAACAGGTAGTAACCAGCAAGAACACTACAGCTCAGAGAATACTCAAACTAATGATGAGTGTTTGACCAGAATGAAGTCCGAAGAGTCCTGGTCCTCTGGAGAGGAACAGGACACCGATTGGTCCCAGTGGCCCTGCGGCATGCTCCACTGCACAGAGTGTGTTGTGTGTTTGGAGAACTTTGAAACCAAATGCCTTGTCATGGGACTGCCATGTGGCCATGTTTTTCACCAGCAGTGCATTGTGGTCTGGCTGGCAGGTGGACGCCACTGCTGTCCAGTGTGCCGGTGGCCATCCTACAAGAAAAGACCAGCAAGGCAACCTTATTCAGATTACCCATCCGAACCAGAATAGCAAATGCTATACGTATGGCTGCAGATCTGCTTCCTGCACTTAACTTATAAACTACTTGATGTGTCCATTGTTAGTCTGTAGACCTGTAGGTCCATGTTGTTGGCTCTTGTTTTTTTTTTTATTTCTGGTGGTTTGAACCTGCATACACATTACAGTACATGGGCCTCTGTGGACACATTAAGCCTAGACATGGACTACTTGTTACTATTAGCTGAAAATGTGTCTAGCTTTTCTAGTCTATGACAGACTTAATTTGCTCCCAGAAAACTGGCCCAATAGGGACTCGCTTCTTCCTAATATGATTTGAATTTGTGCTTGTTTGGGGAAAAATAAGGTTTCAGTTGGAATCACATTCCTCAGAGAATAGATCTGAAAAAGAATGGTAAGGCTCTGCCTGCTGTCATACAGGCAAGGCAATAAATGAAAAGGTTTTTGTAGTTCTGCAAATGGCCAGATAAAGGTAACAATCTGCATTAAGTTATCTGTATCATATACATGTTCAGTGTGTCTTCAGTTTATAAATGTAATACATTACACTGTACGATTGAGTTTCTCAGCTTGGACAGGGTACACACTACACATTCTATCAGGCTGGAGCTGCGTAGGCGCCACTACATGACGTTCTGCAAACTGAAATGGAAGTCATTTTAAAACCTTACAGGTGAGATTTATTAAAAAGGCATAAGTAAATATGGTTAAATGTTAATGGTAACATGTCTGGGTAGTGTGACCCAAGCCTAAGTGTGAAGCTTGATAGGGAATTCATAACATATGAGGAAGTCTATCAATTTATTTAAATCATATAAAACTCTGGGCATGTGGATCTAATATTTATTATACACAATACAAATAACAACGAGAATCACACAAACTTGAAAAAAATGGCTTGCATCCCAGGCAAAAATGACTGACTGACATTGACTTGCTAGTGTCCGACGCTCCATCTCTGATTAAATTGCTGTTCATCGAGGCATGACACTTTATTTGTCCCTAACCAGGATTATTGCTTTGTAATAACACTATTAATGCCCTTATCCCACTGACTTACTCCAGTTGTTTGTGTGGATTTGAAACATAAATCAGAGCTTCAGTCTGTTGTGATGTGCAATTCATTAAAGTTTAATTTTCACTTGGGCCTTGTGACTCGGTGTGCTTCTGTGCATATGTGTATGAGGTTTTTAAACAGGTTTTGTGTCTCTCCTGTGGTTACTCTGTAGTGAATGGGA
The DNA here is from genome assembly GCA_037974405.1 of Brachyalestes nurse. NCBI lineage: Eukaryota > Metazoa > Chordata > Actinopteri > Characiformes > Alestidae > Brachyalestes > Brachyalestes nurse. The sequence continues at coordinate 17,382,598 of JBBPCY010000032.1, read as the reverse complement.
AAGATAGAACATGGGGCGAATGAAAAGGGATTTTTAGTCTACCACTCCAAAGATATTGAAAATGTTGAGTTTCAGGGCATTCTGACCCAAAGCTAGCATTTAAAGGGCCCATCTTGTTCTTTTTTATTTGAAGTATTTTTTTCCAGTAATAATTTCCCCAGTGCCCCCTTTTCATCAGTGTTCAATTCTCGTATTTAAAAAAGCATTTCAACCAGCCTGCACTCTTTCACTCACCATGTCAGAACTGTTCTTGGTGATGGGAAGCAAAAGCTTTTACACAAAGCCCTTCTGAAGATGTTGCATGATGCCTGAGACACGGTTTTATGGTAGTTTTGAGAAAGCATTTTGGCCTAAAACATTAATGGCAGAGAGATACATGTAGAGGCTTTGTGAGTCAATATAATACTCAAAAAACATCTTCATTATATTACTATTCTCAACATTACATATAAAAACTCAAAAGACACGCTGAGGTTCATGGATCACTTTTGATAGTAATTTAAATGGCTATATTTATACATCACGGCCCCTGGTTCCTATCACAACATTTAACTACAATGCACCATTTCTCATCAGCTCATCACTATTAACATCTCAGTGTTTGAAATTATGCATGAAATGACTAGTATTCCACTTGAAGTTAAACTAGATCATCTGTTCTTAAGGTGCAGCAAGTCTACAGGGATGTCATTTAATGAGGTGTCGGTGCATTTAAATAATCTAGTATATTAAGGTTGGTAATGTCAGGAGAATAAATACATTTGTCAGGAGTATATATTAATTCATCAGGAAAATATGTAAGTTCCACATATTTGCACATATTTATGTATGATCATTACATTACATTCATTTGGTAGATGCTTTTGTCCAAAGCGACTAACACTATGAGGACACATTCGTTTCAGGACAGTGTGAGAACCAGAGGAGAGTATAAAGTGCTAAAGAGTGTTGCAAGAAGATAGTGCATCAGGAGAGGAAATGCTGTGTGAACAGATAAGTCTTCAAGGTCCCATGACATGAAAATTTCACTTTATGAGGTTTTTTAAACATTAATACGAGTTCCCCTGGCCTGATTATGGTCCTGCAGTGGCTAGAAATGGCGATAGGTGTAAAGAGTGCTTTGGTCATCCTGCTCCGCCGTTCAGAGAGTGACAGTTCAGATGGCCCGATCTGGAATTTAGCCCTGTATGTCGTCATATGGGGAAATGATCCCTCCCCTTTCTCATTCTTTGCCTGCCCTGAGAATTTCGCCCCTCCCCTAAAAAATTTGCTCCAGAGACTGTCAATTTTATGTATGATCAGTTCAGTCTGGATCAGTTTAAACTCTCCTTGGCTCAGCTACAAACCTCAGACACGTAAGTCAGCTTAACCCTATATAATATTTGATGTTTTGCTGTATTTGGTTACATAGCTTTTTACCCTTAAGAGTGTGGCTGTAACATTAGCTCTGTAGCTAACACCTAACAGCCCAGTTAGCAAGCCACTGTCGAAAATGTAAAGGTAGATAGCATCAGGTATGTGTGTGAGTGGTGTGTGAATACATACGTTTACTCGAGTGTTGTACTTCTTCGTTATTTGGGCAACCGTGGACAACCGTTATGGCGTGTGCGATGTCTGCCTTTCTTCTCATTGAAATGACTGAGCACCTCTGTAAACCAGGGTGACCAGGTGAGAATGGGTAAAATTTGAGGAGTCTTGCAGCAACGCGGCTATAGCCACTGATCTCAACTGCTTGGCTATCAAGGAAATGTCCCGGATCTCACTACAGACGAATAGAAGAATATTTCGTCTTCCCTATATTCATTAAAAACGAAAACAAAAACAAAAAAAAAATAGCTGGCATTAACTTAGTTGAATAGCAGATGTTGATTTAAGTTTAATTTTTAGGTTGAAGAACAGATGTGGACTACTTGAGCACTGATGTACGTTGCTCAGGATAAGAGCGTCAGCTAAATGCTAAATATATAAATTCTCTTTTCATTATAATGTATGATCATTACATTACATTACATCCATTTGACAGATCTTTTTATCCAAAGTGACTAACAATATGAGACCACAATTAAGTTTCAGGACGGTGTGTCACATGTGTAAATTTTGCACATGTGTAAAAAAGTGCTAATATTAACCGCATATTAAGTGCTAAATCTTTATGTAAGAGTAATTCTATTTGATAGATAGTGCATTAATGCATAAATAATTCTTCAGCAGGCTCAAGCTAGAGAGGGATCATATTAATTTAATATGAAAACTACCCCAAGTGAACTCACTTTAGTTTTGGCTGCTGCTGCGTGCGCATGCGCAGGCTCCTCACTCGGCCGCACGGCTCTGGGAGTGAATGCGCAGTGTTACGGAGGGTTCATCACTTTTATCATGTTCTTCTGAGCTGTCTTATAAGTCTGACGCTTGAAACTGAGACGGGAAAGGAGGAAGGGCCACAATGCTGCGTGTGTGCTGGAAAGGTGCTAATGCAGCGGCACGGGTGAGGTTTTATTTAGGTTTGTTGGGTCTGTGGGCAAGGGGGTCATTCAGTCACCAGAGGCCTGCAGGGTTTTCACCGCTAAAACACGCAGTACAATTACAACCGGCTTTGTATTTATTTCGTGTACCACGTGTCGTGTTACTTGCGGTTTAAAAGCCTAAAACAGTTCACTTTAAGCTGCTGAAACTGGGTGTTATTCGAATTTGGCTAAAGGTGTAGCAGCTAGCTGGGACACTTCTACGTCAACGGCGTAAGTTGAAGCGTGGAGGGGAGGGTGTTTTTCCTTGATTGACGTCTGGCTCAGTCAATGAAATAAGAGATAGAAGGGAGCGCCGTGGCTATCCACCAATAGAAACTTGGCAGTCCTCTTTTACGTACATCTGGGCGGGCAATACATGATTCATGTTTTCCGTCCGTCGCAAATGAATAAGTAGCAGAAGAAATGTTGGTGTTTAAAGTTTGCTACTTAAATGTAATGTCTAGGTTTCATACGTATAAACTGCATTAAACGGAAAACAAAGACGTGCTTAAGTGATAAGCTTTAAATTAGAGGCAGGTTGCATTTGCCCACTTTGAGGACATGACCTTGCCGTGATAGCAGTTCACTTAAGTTTCCAGTGCTTGTTGAGTGAGACCAATTCAATGTACCATTTTTCATCAGCTCACTCTAACTATTTTAGATCTTAGTGATTGAATTATGCAGAAAATTACTGGCATTCCACTTTGAGTTAAACTGCATCTGTTCTTAGGGTGCAGCAGGTCTGCAGGGATGTCATTTAGTAAGGTTTCAATGTATTTAAATAAATTATCCAGTATCTTAAGGAGCGAAACATCAGGGGGGGATGTATGCATTTGTCAGAAGAATGTACAAATAAACACTGAAACCATGAGTTAGTTTCAGTTGTGCCTGTTCTATTAATGCCATTCATTTTAATGGTTTTTGCCATTGTCTTTATTGACCATAATACTTTTTTTTTTCTCGTGTCTGGGGAAAAGACCCAGCTGCCTAGGCTGTAAACTTTGTGTTAATTAACTTAATGATATTAATGTATACACATATTATGACATATTATAAGAATGATATAACATTTCAAGTGCAAGTATAGCATGCAAAATAATTTGAGACAAAATTAGGATATATACATGCAGCAAATAAAAAAGAGAATGAAAAGAAGAATGTAAAATGTATTAGAACATTGTATTTGAACAGAGTATATGATGCTATATAGATACTAATAATGAATTAACTGGTTCATTATTTATTTAATTGTAACTTAATTTTTTGCATCTCGCAATGTAGAGACTGTTGGGATTTTGTCAGCAATTTGTAGCACAATTACTTTGTTTGTTTGTTGACTTGAGTTACTATAGTTTCATAGATGGTTCTTGCTTTTGTCTCTTCAGAAATGTCTCTGTGGGAAGGTAGCAGCCCACCCTCTGCAGCACTGCCGTCGCTACACCTCAGCTGGAAACTCAGGGTGAGGGTGGATGAAAATCATCCAATAAAAGCCTGTTTTTCTTTATCATAACAGAACATTTCAGGTCATCTGGAGTGTCTACATTTATTAGCGCTCTTGATCAAAGATGAGCCAAATAGGCTAATAAAAAAACACTTTCTAAAAAGCCATGTTGCAGTAATTGATTATTAACACCTCTGCATCTGACACTTTGTGTACGCATTGCCAAGATAACACTGTGCCTTCTCTTTATAACGCTGGATGAAACGGGGCAACAACAGTCTTCTTTTCAGCTCAGCTAACAGGTTTTCAGTGGAGTTTAGGTCAAGGGAACTGCGGGATTTCATTGCAAAATCTTGATTCTGTGGTCCTCTATAATTATAATTCTAAATGCAGTGTACTTTTCTACAGGTCTGCTGCTGGAAAGATTGTAGCTGCCAGTCTTCTGACAGTTGGTGGAGGTTTAGGTGGTACAATCCTGTACGCCAAATGGGACCCCAAATTCAGGGCAAATATTGAGAAGAGTGTTCCCTATTCTGACCAACTTTTTGAGATGACGCTTGGCCCCCCTCCACCACCAATTATTCCTTTCCAAAGGACACCAGTAAGTGGCTTAATCTGTTTAACTTGGATTTAACCTTTAAGTGCTTTGTACTTATTATTGTACATCTTGCATGTTTCCTATGTCTTCCACCCACTGTCCTAGCTTGCAAATTTGTCGTGCTTAAGAATTTGTTGAGTAAATGTTCTCATATAGGCCTTTGTGTGTGTATACTAGGCTAAGGTCGAACCACTGCAGATATCATCAGTGTCTGAAGCCTCGAAGGACTCAAAGCAGCCCAAAACAAAAGGCAAAAGTAAAGAAAAACAGGCAGAACCAGCACCTGTGGAGCCCAGACCTGCAGTAGAGGAAACACCAACTGAGACGGCACAGACCATAGAAGGTGAGTGTGTGTGACGATGTGTACTGGCCTGCAGTAGATGGATACATTCAGCTCCATAGTTATTGGCACCTATGGAAATGGTGGGTAAGAAAATGATCATGAAAAATGTCTTTGTAGGTAATTAGCTCACACAGAAAATAAGAGACAAGTAAACTTCGTCAAAACTTCGAAAAAATCTAATAATTTAAAAATGTATTTCAGTTATTGACACACATTTAGTATTTTGTCCAACTTCCCTTTGCCAACATGAGACAGTTAGTATACCGGATGAACGGTCACTATTTGTGTGATGTCAGTAATTCACACATTTGTTGATTAAAAAATAGAAATAAAGGCTAATTGCTCATCTATGTACTTTCGTTTCATACTGAATGGCAAAAGTTTTCCTAAGGTATCTAAATAAATAGAGCATTAATCAACATCCACATGCATGTTGTCTGTTCAGAATCTGATTTCATATAAACAGATGTTTGCCAGTTTCAGTTTAAGGTAGTCACTAGCCCAGTACGTTTAGGGTCTTTCAGGACCTGGTGTCTGGTCTTCATGTGGTGCATGATATTTGAAACGTCCTTGAACTATATAATAACCACATGGAGATCTTTTACACAAGAGGGAACAGGTATGGACAGGACTACATATGTTTGAGAATTCAGAGTAAGTATAACTTCTGGCTTTGCCTTTTATAACATTTTTTTTTAAATTGATTGATTGGATTCAGTATTGATTGGGTTCAGATCAGTATCCTGTGTGAGTCAAAATACATCCATCAAGAGTATGGTTAATGGAACTTTTTGTTTATGAAGATGTGTATTGATTGATATATATATTTATTCATTCATGTGGAGGTCATGTTTGCTTTGGTCTACCAGAGGGCTTTACTATAAGCTTTACAAGCTTTAAAGTGCTACTGTGTGCTTTGGATACGTTGTTTGGGGAATAGCATTTTTCTATAATTTGGGGTCTTTTAGGGAAATACCAGCTTTCTCTTTCTATACCTGCAACATTAGCTTTAGTCCTCTTATCACATTAAACACAGGGCTACCTTTCAGACTGATTTGCTAACCAAATGTAATCAGTGCTTCATGTAATGTTCTTTTATCCTCCATGCTTCAATCTACATTGACTCTGATTGCTGTTTGAGTCATTGTGTGCTGTGGTTTGCTACTTTTAAGGTCCCTGAAATTTACTGGAGAAATCATTAATCCATGGTTGTTTGCAGTAATTGGGTGTGGCCATTTACATGCATCACTACTTCAGAGCCATTTCACAAAGCTGTTGTTCAGAAAAAAAAACACGTTGCTTCTAAAGTTCTGTTACAAGACTGACAACTCATTAAAACTTACACCCCAACACAACTGCTTTTTGTTTACTTTACACACTTATCAAGATATTAAGGACAAATAAACTTTCCCATATGGTTTCTGACCCTGTATGACGTACTGTTTTCAATGGGCAAAAGTATAGGCAAAATTCAAACCACATTTGCAAGTCTATTTAAGATTACTGAGCAACTTGTTTGAAGTTGGAAGGGTGTGTGAGTATTTAGGTACATAGTTTGCTGACCGCTGAGACACAAGCTTCCATGACATTTAGCTATAGAAGTATCAAAGCTCCACCCCAACATTGCACAAGTAAACATCTCTTAGCTGATTGACTACATTTGAGGTGAAAGGGAAGCTGTATAAAGATTTTGCAGCAAACAATAGTTTTCAGTTGCAGGCCGAACTAGTAAAATGCAAACAGATTTAATTTAATTGTGCAAGAACAATACCATTATCATTAGGTGTCGTAATGACTCAGCTATTTCTGTCGCCACTTGTATGGCACCCAGTCGACTCGGCCGTCCTGATGTGGGTTCCAATGTTGTTGCAGAGGCCTCAGCTGAGGCGGCCCATATCATTTCAGCCATGAGTGAAGTGCAGTCTGTGCCCGCCCCAGGCACCGGACACGAACCAGCGGCTGCCGAGTCTGAAGCCCAGAAACCTCCACCCGTCCAGCCCGCGGCAGGTCAGAGCCGCACCGCAGGGACTAGTGCTCCTGCCCTTCAGCAACTGATCCAGGACCAGTGAGCAAGCTCAAATGCGTTCCGTCCTCAGACGGGAGCTGCTCCTGGATCAGTTGATCAGGCACATGGCACTGATGCCTGCCTCATCACATGTGTTTGAGATTCTTCATCCTTCCATTGAGTCTTCTGTCTCTCCGGCTTTAGCACCATTGTGTTTTTGTCTAACTTGTTACTAACCCACTCATTCCTTCTTTCTTTTGCATGACCAGTACACTGTTATTTTTTTTTCTCATGTCTAAACCCCCAACTAATCCGCATGGTGAACTCGCTAGTATTCATTCTTAATGCTTGAAATGTTCACAGCCATTCCTTGGCCTGTTTGTTGCTCATTGTTTTTTTGTTTTGTTGTTGGTTTGTTATTTATTTGTTATTTTTTTAAATGCCCCACGGTGGGGCTGTTTGGGCCACGAGTCAGTTAGCATGTGATCATACCTGTAATCTGAGTGTGTGTTCTGTTTGTGACTGTAGCTGAAGATTGCCACGAGTGTGCTTCCCACGATTCTGCCCTGAAAGAGCGACCTGTGGAGGAGGTGGCGGCCCGCTTAGCACAGCAGGACCAGGCAGAGCAGGACATTCTGGCTGGTACGGATCCAAGACGCTCGCCTAGACACTTGTATCGTGTATATACAGTACAAAGTGACTTTGTTTAGTCTTCTTTTATTCAGTGAAACTTACCAAATACTCGCTATTCAAGCATGTATAGTAATGTAGTAAAAAACCACCTGTGAAAATATTTAAAAACATTTAGTACAGTATATCAGTGGTTTTATGTACAATATATCAGTGTGTTCCTTGCAAAAGCCCAGTTTTGAAGGAATTTCACAAATCCTGGCAGTGGCTGGAAGCATTGAGGAGAAATCGGGAAACATTAACTTTGCTAGCTGAGAGACACATTATCACACTAAGAAATATGCATAGGTGCCCTAAGACTTTACCCAGTCACGTGAAGAGAGTTGTGGGTGTTTGAAAGGCTGTTTGTGTGTATACCTGTGTTCAGGTTTGTCGGCCAACCTGGAGGACGCTCTGGGGTTGTCAGCCAAACTCACCCTGCAGGCCATTGGAGCACAGGAAGTAGCCCTCACTGCCATTGGCAAGCACACACGGAAACTCAGAGAGGCCATGGACTCAGAGGTAAGCCCTTCTTCTGTGTCTGCATCTTAGTCTTTATTGCTCTTCTTCTCACTCTGGTTCAGAAATGAAATTTGATGGTCACTTGGGGTATACATCCAGGATCCTCCAGATAAGAAGTCCGCTCAGTGGAGGGAGCTGGAGGATGCGTTGAGTGAACGAAGCCGTGCTGTAGACCAGGCTGGACAGGCTCTTCTCCAAGCCAAGTAAGACCAAGAAATGGATGTGGAAGAGTTATTTAATGTTTAATGTTGCTAATAGTAAAGAAAAGCTAATGGAGGACACTTGGCATTATAGACCCAAGTTTGTTGTAGACCTGCTAACTTTATAGCCAGATTAGTTCCTTTATTTGTGTACTGGCAAAGACCAGAGACAGAATATTCCAAGTGTGGCAGCATGAATTCTTATTTTTTTATTTGGTTTCTGTTGCTTCCTGCGCCTGCACCATTAGAGAACAGCTTGAGAAGCTTAGAGCTGAGATCAACAGTGCCAAGCAGTCCAGTATCGAAGCTGCCAGACCCCAAATCCTGGCTGCAGAGGAAAACTTGCACAGTATGATCGTGGATCTGGACAAAGTGGTAACCAAAGTAAGTACTATAATCAGACTCAGTAATATGCTTAAAAGGTGAAAGATCCAATTAAATTAATGGCAGAGTCTTTAATCCACTAGCTTTAGCATAGTACACACTAATCATATTATCTGGTGCCCACTAGATAATGATGATGTTTTGTTTTTTTAAATAAAGCTATGTATCGTACTGGAGAAGTGTCCTTTTACCCTAGATCACCGCTGCTTGTGTGGTACTGTAAGCTGTAACTGAACACTGTCTTCGTCTGCATTCCAGGTGCAGTCAGCCCAGTCCGAGGCAAAGATCGTTTCTCAGTACAGTGAGCTGGTGAACGAGGCCAAGGCTCAGTTTCAGAAAGAGCTGAATAGTATCACTCCTGAAGTCCAAGCAAACTGGAAGGGTCTCAGTAAGCATGCCCTCTTTATCAATTTTGGGGACATTTGGAGCTCCTAAGTGGAGCAACCAGTCATTGGGGAGATCTCAATTTGAAGTCTTGGTGATGCCATGGCTATCTGTGGCCAGATGTACCTGCAAGCCATCACTGGATACATGATTGAATCATGTTTTTTTTTTTTTTTATCATGGAGTCCTAGCTAGACAGTGGAATTGGACAGGACTAAATTTGGGGAGTCCCAAATGACCATTTTATCAATTTTTAGTAATTTAACAGAAATAGACATTTTAGATCTTTCCCTTTTTTTAACCAAAACAACAAAAATCCTACTTTGGGAGTAGTGTTATCGTGAAGAGTATGAAGTTGGGCTTTGACTGGCAATCAGATAGATAGTATATCACCAGAATATGTCCTGTGTTTGTCTTCAGCTTTTTCTTTATATAATTTGATATCCAACATACTCCATTTTGTTGTTGATAAAATTAAAGAATTCAATTTGTTATTCTGTTGGTAAAAAGGTTGAAGAAAAGAGTTTATTCACATGGTTTTATGGAAACATGTTGGAGATTTGCAGGATTTGGATAAGCTTGGAAAATGTGCTAAGCTTTGGATTGAGACCTTGGTTAGTTTTTAGGGTGGAGTGTCCTTATAGGTTTGGATGTCATTTGACCTAGAATGAATGTGAAGGAGAATTCTTTAGAATGCTGACCAAATGTTCCTTTGAGTCAGTCGGGAATAAAGACATATTTTTCTCCTTTTCCTGCTTAGTAAAGTAAATGTATATTTGTGAACAGTTAAAAGAGAATTCAGTTTCCATGGTCCACGTAGCTTTGCTGACCTGCTGACAAACCTACTGATATCTGAGCAATTTGCATTCAGAGCGGTGGCTTTCCAGCTTTCAGACATTCATGAACTTGTTGCTCATTAGTAATCCTCTCCACATCTCTCTCCAGCCGGGAAGCTGAGTGCAGATGACCTGAACTCTCTAATCGCTCACGCCCACCGCCGCATTGACCAGCTGAACCGTGAACTGGCTGAGCAGCGAGTACGGGAGCAAATCCGCATTGAGGCGGCCCTGGATCAGCAGAAGCAGGAGCACCAGAGAGCACAGGACCAGGCCATCGTTACTGCTATCCAACATAACCATGAGGAGTTGAGACTCGAGCAGGAAAAGAAAGTAGGGCTATGAATAAATGATATTCGAAAAAAATCTAATCTGTCGAAACCTTGGCTCTGTGATATGGTGTAGTATTTCATGATCCTCTGAATGAGTTGCTGTTCAGAAATTCTTTTGGCCTGTGTGCCGTGATACATAATGAACTGTTTAGGACAGCTGATATTTTAGTGGCTGATATTTTAAAGAGTATTTAAATAAGGAAAAAAGTTACGTCTTGTATTGAGACACTGTCGATATAGTTTAATAAAAATAAGAACATGTTTCCACAAACAGTAGGGAGTTGGTTTTTTATATTGTAGACTTAAGGATGACTACAGCCTCACTCCTGGTGTGTCTCAGATGCAGGAGGTACGGGAGGTGATGGAAGCAGAGATGAGGACACAGCTGCGCAGGCAGGCGGCTGCACACACTGACCACCTGCGGGACGTGCTAAAGGTGCAGGAGCAGGAGCTGCGGGAGGAGGCGCAGGAGGTGAGGAGCACACTGCTTCAGTCACATACAAGTTATTTGTGAAGTGAAGATACGTTTTAGTTGATATAATCAGCATAAGATTTCACTGCTGATGAAAAATGATTTATATTTGAGGAATGTCCTAATGAATTTCAATCCCAAGAATGAATAGAAAACTGGTTTAATCCAAGCACATTTAGTTTTTTGGTTTGTGAGATCATCCATTAAATCACTGGGCTTACCACTGGTACAGTATCTGGAAAAGTTAATGGTCTCTTTCAGTGAAACATGATCACAGCAAAATATCCTGTTGGGTAATCAAGAATGCAGCATTGTAAGTCTCAAACTCCCTTCTTGTGTAGACTCTGAGCAGTAAGATGATGGAGCAGGAGACGCAGTACCGCCGCCTGGCCCAGGAGCAGCTGGACGCCTTCACGCTGGACATGAACTCTGCCTACGCAAGGCTCAAGGGCATTGAGGAGGCCATAGACAGTGAGTTTGCATCCTGATGGCACTTTTGTTTTATCTCATGCTGCTTTTTGATGAAAAGCACTGTCATCCAGCTGTAGTGAGATTACTTATGAAAGTCATGATTGACTTATAAATAGTCCCAATTGTGCTGTCCCCTCTCAGGTCATGTCGTGGCTGAGGAAGAGGCCCGCAAGGCCCACCAGCTGTGGTTATCTGTCGAGGCACTAAATTACACTCTGAGGACAGCAGGTGCTGATTTGCCCACTGAGCCTCTAGAGGGCGCCGCTCAAGCCATTAAGGAGAGCTGTGCGGACAACGAGTTCGCCCAGGCTCTAGCTATGGCTCTGCCTGAAGAATCTCTGAATCGTGGGGTGTACAGTGAGGCCTCCCTGCGAGCACGCTTCTACGACATCCGGCGGCTGGCACGGCGTGTGGCGCTGATCGATGAGACGCGTAACAGCCTGTACCAGTACTTCCTGTCCTACTTACAGTCCGTCCTCCTCTTCGAGAAGGAACAGGAGGCGCCACCTACCAAGCTGGCGACCCACGACCTCGACACCTTCAAGCTGCTCGCCTACGCCACCTACAGCATCGAGCACGGTGACCTGGAACTCGCCGCCAAGTTCATCAACCAGCTGCGCGGAGAGTCCCGCCGCGTAGCTCAGGACTGGCTCAAAGAAGCCCGACTCACCCTGGAAACCAAACAGGTGGTCAGCCTTCTGTCGGCATACGCCAACGCAGTGGGTTTAGGCACCACCCAGGCTTCTTAATCACCCCACATTGACAGAGAGTTGTAAAAAAAAAAAAAAGAGGACTGCTGCCTGTCTGCTACTAACAGCAACCTGCCGTTCCTCAGATTAATTTATACATAATGTGGCACACCAGCCAAGGTGGTTTTGTTTTGGGTTTTTTGTTTTTGTTTTGTTCAAAGCACTTTTGCAAAAAGGCTTAAATAATTCATAAGTGGCCTACCAACCAAAACATTGTGCTGAATGTCCACATGTACCTCATGCAAATCTCTAAGGTAACTGTAGGCAATGGCACTTAAATGGGTCTTCAATGCAACCACACATCCCCCATCTCCACTGTTTAATTTTGGGTGTGCACTTAGCAGACAAGGCTTTTTGGCTCAGTACTTCTATTGGTAGCCTGTCTAGAACCTGTCTGTTCACGTTCCAAGGTTAACACATGTAACGCTCCAGATTCAGTACACTGGTTGTGTATAGAGAATAACAATCCATCTTGTCATGATTTAAACCTCCCCCTCAATACTGAATATCAATAAATAATGGATGTTGAGTCCTTTCTTTTTTCATTTGTTTTCATTTAACATGTTCTAGTTCATGTGCTGGGCTGTGAATGTTTAGAGAATCACTTCAGACATTGACACAACTGTTTTTGTTTTTAAATCCACTACCTATGCTAGCATGTCTGCGTAATTTAGATGTCATTTTCTATGGACTTCTGGTAATACCATCAGGAAAAGATCAACTTAAGTTCTAACTGTGAACAATAAAGCATAGGATGTAGTTTCAGTTGATGCTGGACATTAAGTTCATGTAGGGAACGATTCTTTGTTTACAGAACAAAAATTCAGCCCAGTTACAGAAGAAATTTATTCATTTTTAAATACACATTTGTCAAAGGCTGCACAATACTCTTCATTTAATCACTTGTATCCGTGGAAGATTCCAGGTCTGATAACACACTCCTGATGGGAGGGAAATAGAGAAAGAATACATCAGATTTCCTACATTATATTGCATGTATTCAGATTTGGACTGACTAATAAAAAAAACCCACCTCTGCTCCTCAGTTAATTCAAATTCCTGCTGCACTCTCTCCAGCAGATTAGGGGTGACTGGCAGGCAAAAGCCAGCAGCAATCTGAACCAGCTCCACAGCCCTTAGGGCATCGTTGCTTGCCTTTAGAGATGCCAAGAACTGATTCAAAAGGCTGTCACTGTAAATAAACAATTTTTCCAGTTTGAAACAAACAAGCAATATTTAAAAGCTTAACCCTAAAATATTACATTTCAAGAAGTTTGGGACTGAACAACGCTTCATACTTACGATGGAACTCTGCTGGTGAGTTTGAAGATCTTCAGCATTTGCCTAAAATGGAAAATAAACAAGTAAATTAATTTGGTGACTCTTTTGGGGCTGTATAAGGGTAATTTATGTTTTTCTCTCTACAACTTACCAGGCCTGCTCTGTCCTTTCAGATACCAGCAGAATTGAGGTGATGCTGTTAAGAGAGCTGGCTGACCAACTCGGCTGCCCTCTCTGTTCAGTCTGAGTATACAGAGCCTTCACATCAAGGGCACAGTCCGCAAATGACTGCTGCACCTGCACGATATAGAAGGTTGAGTCATTGCCTACAAAGTTTAATCAAAGTCTTAGACTGGTCATGTTTAAAATCTTGATTTGAAGAGGAATGCCCAAGCTCATCCTCATAGGGCCGGTGCGACTGGCGTATGACCTCAAATAACTGAACGTTGAAATAAAAAACACCACGTCAGCCTCCACTCGGAGGTGAAAACTGGGTATTTGAAACATTTTAGATAAGATAACCTTTTAGTAGTCCCACAAGCGGGGAAATTTGCATTGTTGCGCCAGCAAATGAACAGAACAAACGAAGAAAAGTAAGAACAGCATAACCAATAGAGTAAAAGCTATACAACACAACAGTATATAAAAAGTGCACTTATACAAGTATACAATTAATACCAAAATACAGCCGTTTGCGTGAATGTAAATATTAAGACTAGCCGTTGTGAGACAGCTGGCATGTTCTGCTGCTGTTTCTATGGGGGTTGTACCTCTGGGCTTTGTTTCTCCCGGGCCATCAGGGAAAGCATCTCCTCCACCAGCTCTACCTTGTTGCTATGGCCCAGGTGCTTGATATCTAATAAACAATGCAGAGAGAAAAAGCCTGAATCAGCTGTGTGAAAGTAAAGGTGATCAGTGACACATTGAGAAATGTCTTAGGTTTAGATCCGTTAATTTAAAAAATACTGAAGGTGTATTTTTTCCTGCTAAGAAGTTTCATGCATTAGTTCAGAAAAAATATCTAATCTACACAAGACCTGCTTTCTGATGTTTGCTTCCTTCGGTCTAGACTGGAGCTATGAGACTAATTAAGTACAAAGTTCAGACTCCAATAATTAACCTCACAGAAACTGCTTCAGGTATGTAAGATAAACTGGCAAAAATGTAGCTAAAAAACAATTTTGCTGATTTTTGTCCACATTTGTCCTTTCCCCCCCAAAAAAAAAGAGAACACCTCGTTTAATGTAGTGAAAAGAATTGTCTTTTTTTTTTTTACCACTGAAGTATAGCCCACCTTTCCATATCTGAGGAATGAGTTCTAATCTGTTGTCAGTGTCAAGTGCTTGAAGCAAATCTCTCATTCCTTGAGAATTGGGGTAGTACAGCTGCAATCAAGAACAACAGTAACAGTGAAAACAAGTTTGTGATAAAAGCAGTGTTTTATTTGAAATCTCTAAAATATCTGCCATGACCCTTTTGTACTTACTGAGGGAATGAGCTCTTTGTACCATTTCAACACCACATCGACATGCTCCATCATACATAGCAGACTGAAGAATCGCCCACTGTAACAGAGAGATTTGCTTAACGTCTTGTTCCGCTGAACACAATAACTGATATCTAATATACACAGATTTATTCTTTTAACAAGTCTAAGGAGAAATGAACAATGCTGATTTTTTATACTAGGATAAAATTCAGGAGTCTACTCACTAGTACACGCTCTGGGAGTAGGAATCTCCCAGCAGCTTCCAGTTCTGTTCTACTTGAACCAGGCTGTGTACTCGGTAACCCTGTTCTAAATCCTTAGTGTTCAGACACTGTAGAGGCAAAGGAGACCAACAGGATTTACATTTACATTTACGGTATTCATCAGATACTTTTATCCAGAGCGACGTCTATTTCCTAACTACAGGGGGCAGTCTCCCTGCAGCAACTTGGGGTTAAGGGTCTTGCTTAGGAACCCAGTGGTGGTATTCTGAAGGAAGGATTCGAACCAATGACCTCTTGGTCCAGAGGCAAGTATCCTACCCACAAGCCCCCCATCACCCATTTCATCTCTGCACAACATGGAGCATGTCAGGGAATTAGGAGGTCAAATAAAAATGCAACAGTTTTTTTTTTTAAAGTGTACTTACAATTCTCATGGCATCCTTAAAGAAGTGCACTGCAAAACAAAATTTTATATTACATCCACAATGATGCAGATTTTGGCATTTACTTGAATGCTGTGATTATGTGTCAAGCCTAAACAATCTAAACACAAAGTACAGACAAATTCAGAAAAGAATGAGGAGATGTGTATCTCATGAACTAAAGGAACTGCTTTGGTCACACCATCTTCCAGGTCCTGGGCAGTGAAGCTCCTTCCTGATATCTCGTTCAGCACATCCTCGAGAATCTCTGGCTGCATTTGAGCCGACATGGCTGTAGAGCAGAAAAAGGACGAGTCAGTAATACCTTCCTAGGTGACGCTGATTGAATTTATTTTTCATCATTTTTGACCCTGATCTTTTTTTTGTCTAAATAAAGATCTAGAAGGTCGTGCTATGCTTGAATATTTGATGTTTGTTTTTAGGACAAATCATGCCTAAGCATAAATTTATGAACGAAATCTGCATTTTAGTGATCCACAAAGAAATCTTTCATTCAGAAGTTGAGATGAACCACAATTATTGCATTATACTTATATAACTTATACCACGTGTGAGTTAAAGATGCACTCCAGTGGCAAACACCATTGAATTTTTGAGTGCAGCACTTTTTATTTTGGCTATTGTACAGTATCAAATCATAAAATGGACAGGCTCCTAAAAGCTGGAGAAATGGCTGCCCCATGTGGACATGAAATTAATTAGTCAAGTAAGTGATTTTTCTTGAATAAAGCATTAAACGCATGGAACAGGCTCAGAAGCAACATTATTTGTCTGTAAACAGTTTCACTACAGGAGTTCATCGAGAGTGTCTGCCCACGTGACTGTTACTGAGCCAATTTGCTGTGCAATGAGGCCGAAGACCAGTATATTGTTCCATGTTGAAATTATTTTTTTTAAAAAACCTTTCATAAGGAGGTGAGAACACTGTGACTTGTCAAACTACACAATAATGTCTATGAAAAGTTATATGTAAAAGAGTCAAAAATGTTTTTACCTGCTCTATAGAAGATACCAAGGATATGATTATAGGTGGCCAAACTGGGGGCTAGATTAGGAAAGACAGTCACACACACATTTACAGAAGCAGATATGAATATACAATCAAAATATGGTTCAATAATAGAAAAAGAGTCATCATAAATAAGAGTTTCTACTATATAGCTTCCAACTGGTTACATGAACAAAATGGGAAACTGGAAATGAACAGTATTTTGCTTGAAACTATAACACCATATTATAGTTGGAATACAAGAACAGGAATAAAAAAAAGACAATTGTCTGATTAACCTGTGCCACAGCTACGTAAAAATAATCCATTATCTACCTTTAGAGCTTAAATTATTTTACACTCAGTGCTCACTTTAAATGATATATGCAAAACATATACATACATACATACATTCATACACAATAGAAAGAATAGTGTCACATAAAATCCACTCTACTACATTAGCTTCATAATTCCAAGACAAAACTAAAGTCACACATTACAGACATTAAACATGTCCTTTCTGTTTGACCAGTTCCAGGGTAAGATGTTAAGGACGAACCAATGCCAAGGGCCTTCATCTCACTGAAGACTGGGAAGGCCTGCGTCCTGGCCAGCGACCCGCAGCGCCGCAGAGCCTTCAAGACGGTGTTGAAGGTCAGCAGGTTGGGCTTCACCTTCTGTTCAGCCATTTGTTTCAGCAAGTCCTACACACAAACACAAACACACACACACACACACACACACACACACACACACACACCATTCAGTGAAAAAAAAACAGCAGCCACTAACACATAAAAGCTGTAATCAAATTAGATTTA
>JBBPCY010000032.1:17341132-17365342 GCA_037974405.1 Brachyalestes nurse | reverse complement strand
CACACACACACACACACACACACACACACACACACACACACACACACACACACACACACACACACACACACCATTCAGTGAAAAAAAACCAGCAGCCACTAACACATAAAAGCTGTAATCAAATTAAACTTACTACAATCAGATCCCATTTTTCATTGTACTTGTCCTTTACTTCTGGGGCAGCACTGATAAGGGCGTTGAAGATATGCACGTCAGCTAAAAGATGTAAAGAAGATTTTTTTCACAGTTCTTTTACAACATATCATCCTAAAAGGGCACACACATAAATTAGAAATATACCTTAGTGTAAACTTAATAAACTGTTTATTATTGCTTTTTCATTCTAAAGTTTTTATTCTGTAACTACCATGAATTATTCAGTAATTACAATGTGACTAATGGAAATTAAGTAAGTATGACAATGAGAAATTGAATGCTGAGCCAGTATAGGGACCTTTGCAATATAAAAGAATTCCCCAACATTTTTAAGCTCATATTTATTTATCTGTAGCAGTCAATTATAATCTTGTAGATAATTATATTGTATATAATTTGTATACTCCTATTACTATTTGCGTGTTATTTAACTCTGCCTTATATTGTTCATGCTTCACATGCCTCATTTATATGCCTCACATTGAGTCAACCGCACCTTAAATTTCGTTGTCCCTTGAAAAAGTGAGAATAACAATAAAGTTTAATCTTATGTTAATTATCAAGGACAACAACTGCCATGACAATTCAGCCATTTCCTGAAAGGTTTCTATAATAAATGTGTTCTGATTCTGCTGACAGTTGGCTGCTGACAACTGGGAATAATAAAAAAAAACTCTTACCACTCAGTCGATTGTTCAGCATGTCTGTATAAGTGTCAAATGCCTTGGAGAAAGCACCATACTGTGGGGCCAAGAACACATGATCAAACTATATATCAGCTAAAACACACTCAAATAAAACCGAATGAAGTTCTGAGCCATACCTTCACCATACCCCTGATCAGCGCACCGTATGATCGCGTGTTACGTTCAGGCATCATGTTAAAGATCCTCTCTGCGTTATTGTTCTGCCTGTGAAGGAGTTTGTTTTACATTATCAAAGAGGAAATATAACCAGTCAACAAATTAATTATTACAACAAATTAATTATACATGCACAGGCAAAATCTACCAGAAAAAATGTGTTTGTAAGTTACTTGCTGTCCACTACTACTGGCAAACCCACCTCCACACATGCCTGAGTAACGCAGAGACTCTTTGTGACACCCCCCTTTTACTCTTTATGTCCTCTTGCTCCTCCACCTGTTAACACACCAGAACACACTCAATACAACTAAACTGCATTTGCACAATATAACTGTTAAGCTATGGAATTGTTATTCTGATCACAATCACATTCAACCCCTTCTTTTTTTGATTTTCTATGCATTCTTTCATTATTTTATTCCATTTTGTTTTATTGTATATTCTATTTCCGTAAAGCACACTGAATGACCTTTTTGTGTATTATAATGTACAATAGAAATAAACATGAACTTGAAATTTAAATTTAAAGGATAATGAGTCCTAAAGTCCAAAAAGAGGTCATTCTGTTACAGTATTTTCAATGAGAAATGTTAAATGTTTATGCTTATGACAAACTCTTTAAAAACAGCCACTAATTTGATGTGTTGCATCAATAATGTGTTTAAAAAAACAATTCAATGGAACACAGAATTTAAATTTGATCCAATAATTTTGGTATAATTTAAATTTACGCTATACAATGAAACAGTGGTTCATTTTTGGGATGTTTACACTTGAAACTTTAAGAATAGAAAATGAACACAATATCACATTTTCCTTTTCATAATCAATTCTAAGCTCAGAACTGAGCCTCCAGATTCATGCAGCACTACATTTGTGCACCTCTGCTAAACACCTGATGTTGTGGTCAGCACTTACTGCGTCGTCAGGTTTCTGCTCTGGTGTGTTATCTTGCGCTGGATCCCGGTCCCCATAGAGACAGATGAGATCCAGCAGGTCGTTTGTCAGATCCAGTGACACAGGAGTACCTGCGCAAGGTTTAATACTCATTTAGTGGTCACTTTGGCTGACCTCAGTCACTGTTTCAGAAACTGGGGTCTGAACAAAAAGATGCCTAATGTTTACTTTTGCTGTGTATTTAGAATATAATGAACAGAATGATAGCAGTGGAACTGAGGAACAAATGATGATATAAAACAAAATGAAAATAACAAGGGCGAAATACAATTAACCTTCAGCAATATTTCACCACTGAGTTCAAGATATTTAAATGTAATGAATGGGAGAAAACCTGAAAAGTCCTATTTGAATAAACTTTCCTTTGGGTTTTTTTTAAATATTACAAATGCAACTTGACTGAACTTGAGCATCGCAGGAAATCCTCTTACCTGTCTGCAGCAGCTGATCAAACATATCTACAGCTGCCTTCACCTTCTTGAGCTGAATGCGCTCAATAAGAGCTGCCACAGACACATCATTAACCTGCAGCTCCAGAGTCTCTGGCATTAAACACTATGGAAGGTAAAAGAAAGTCAGTCTCCACATTGGATGTCCAATAATCAAAAGGTATAATAATACTTGGTGACACCCACCGGAATATGAGGCACTGCGAAGTCTTTCTGGAAATACTTGGGGTAGGTGCTGATGAAATACTTCGCTGTGTTTCGGCCCGACTCCTGGGACAAGGAATACAGTTTCTGTGGAAAAACGAAAGGATGTACTATAATAAGATGTACTTGGACATACTGTTCTTTCATAATATACTGGCTTTCATAATATACTTGGATATGCTGTGCTTTCAACATGAACCAAAAAGTTATCTTTCTTTCTAAAGTTATCTTTCTTTTTTATTGCTTATTTGTAGCACTGCTGCCCTCCACGCGTCGACTGGCAAGTAAGTATAAGTATCCTTGGGGAAGACTCCTAATGCTACATTCACCTGTTTAACATGATGAAACCTCACTCTGGTTAAGAGCATCATCAGAATGTCCCAGTAGCATAAACTGCAGCTGCAGTTTAATACTAGAATTTTCACTCAAGCAAATACTCACAAACTCTGTAGATGTTTTTGGTGTGAGGAAAGAGTCATCCTGAAACATGTAATGTGATGCAGTAGGGTCCTGAAAAACAGACAATGACTTTAATGACATTTAATCACTGAGAGATGCAATTTATAGTAAAGCTGAGAAAGATATGTGTGCATATACCCTCTTTATTGTGGATGCCAGAGCTTCTAAAACAGCTTCTTTACTCCTGTAACAGAAAAATGTGCATGAGAACAACCATATAAATGTTATCTATTATACATTTACACTACAGCCCAGACATTTGGGCCCACACTCAGAATTTAAAAAATGTATTATAAGAAAACATTAGTAATACTTTAAACAAATATATGGCTTGTTTTCAGTATTTTATAGTCTGTGGTAACACGTTATTTAGTCATAAAGGCTAAAGGCTCAGTTCTGAAGAAGACATAACTAGTCTGTCTTTAGTGCCTTTGACATTCACTTCGTGTTCGATCATGAAAAAAAGAAAATTATCACTCAGTTCTACAAATTTACACAATTCCTTCCGGTTTACGTATCATTGGACAAACTTTCATTTCAACAGGATGACGATCCCAAGCATTCTTCAAAACTGTGCCCAAATTATATCCAGCCCAAAGAAAAACTAAATGTTTTGAGAATTATGTCTTGGCCCCCCAGTCTTCACATCTTTCTTCCACTGCGCTACATAGACGTGCTGGGCTGGAAAGTTTGAAAAGAGTATCCAGCAAATGAGACAGAACTGTCTGCTTTCTTGAGAAGGTGCTGGGAGGGTTTAGACACAAGTTATTTCCAAAAATTGCTGGAAAGGCTACTGTGAAAGGCTACCGTGAATCTCTGCTGCTGTGATAAAGGGAAGTGATTGTTATTTTGATTAAACCTTTAGATCCATTACATTGCTAGAGTATATTGCTACATTTCATTTAAAAACCAGTCAGTTAGAAGTACTTCTAATACTGTCTTGCAATATATGTTTAAAAGAGCCACATATCATTTATTCAGAGGGTGGGACCAAATATCAGGCCAGC
Organism: Brachyalestes nurse; assembly: GCA_037974405.1. Lineage (NCBI taxonomy): Eukaryota > Metazoa > Chordata > Actinopteri > Characiformes > Alestidae > Brachyalestes > Brachyalestes nurse. Next base: position 17,361,244 of record JBBPCY010000032.1, on the reverse strand, counting down.
AGTGTAACTCAAATGATGAAGCTCTAAGACCTTACCATGTTTTCTTTTTTGGAATGACAATGTCTTCCGCAGAACCTGAGAAAATAATTCCAGAGAGAATGACCTTAGAACTGGAAGGCTAACCTGTTTACAAAATGTAATTGGCAATGTCCCTGCAAGATAAAGTCTGATTAACTCATCAGTGGCGAATACTTTAAGAGCAGTCTGGCTACAGAACACTGGTCTGAACAGAAATGAATACTGACAGATAGAGGAAGATTTGAGAACAAGCTGATATCTCTCTCACCCGTCACTGCAGATGCAGGTTGCTGATAGGCAGCAGAACCCAGTCCAAAATATCTGTTTCAGAGACAAAACCCAAAGGATATACAGGGCACAAGACATTTACAGTTGCAAGAGAGAGGCAAACTATTCAACTTAACTAGTGTACAAAATGTAAGACATGTGAACTCCAAAGTGAGGCATGTGTCAACATTCCAACTAAATAACATTTCAGTTTTAAAAAGTCATTGTTTTATTTGACAAACACATTTATGACATAAATCTCTGCTGCATTAACAAGAGATCACTTACAAATATGCCCAATACATGTCCCAGAATATCCACACATCCCTCTTAATTGGTAAAATAGTTTACTTTCAAGTACATTGAACTGTCTTAGACCATGTAAGAAAATTAAATGGCCAAACCAACACACACATCTCACTTTCTGGACTTATCCTCCAAAAGCTCCAACTCCAGCTGTCCCTGTAATAAACTCAGTCCTGATCCTGTCCATCCTTGTCACTCCCAGTGCAAATCTTAACATTTTCAACTCTGCCACCTCCAGCTCTGCTTCCTGTCTTTTCGTCAGTGCCACGGTCTCCAAACCAACATACCTCTTGTACACTTTCCCTTTCAACAATACAGTATTTTTTAGGTTTTGCTATGGGATGGAAAACAGAAATTATACGCAGTTCCTCCTAACTGACCAACTTTAGTGGCACAAGTTAGTGAAGTCAGCTAAGTGTCAACTCTCCAGTGCCAGTCGTGTCTTTATCGAGCAGATTTATTGGTGTGTACAGTTTGTGATATTATCCCATCTGTGATCATACCTATTTATAAAAACTTTACAAAGCAGCTTCCGTGTGACCCCCTCCTCCTACAGCAGGAGCGTTACCGAACAACCCAACACAGTCAAACTAACAGCAGCCCAACACACACAAGCCCCTTCATTTAAAAACAGGAGAGGTAGCAGAACATGTTAAGATCTGCATTGGGAGTGATGAGGATAGACGGGATCAGGAATTAGTTTATTAGAGGAACAGCTCGAGATGGACCTTTCGGAGGAAAAGTCAGAGGGGAGATTGCGTTGGTTTTGACATGTGCTGAGGAGAGACTCTGAGTATGTTGGAAGAAGAATGCTAAGGATGGAACTCCCAGGGAAGAGAAGAGGAAGGCCTAATAGGCGGTTTCTGGATGTGGTGAGGGAGGACATGCAGACAGTTGGTGTGGGCGAGAAAGATGCAGAGGATAGAAAGAAATGGAGACGGCTGATCCGCAGTGGAGACTCCTCCTAAAACGGGAGCAGCCGATTTCCATAACTTACCTCCTATGTAGAGTATCCTTCACACCGCGTTGAAATACTGTACCAGTTTTATAAACCTGACGCCCTACATGCACACAGGAGGCCGCCATGTTTCCCCACGACACAGGGGAGAATGTACCAACTAAACACTCGGATAGGAGGGCTTATTTTACTTATTTCAGCTATTTTAGATTTTTTAAAAACCGCATGAAATCGAATATGGATGGATGTATAAAATAAGCAAACACGCATGAAGTCCACCATTTACTATTACTTTATCAAGTATAAAGTTGTAAACATTGTCTCTCCCTTTCTCACGTTTGGTTTGGTCCGTCCTCGCTGGGTTCGTACCCACGTGCTGGATCTAGAGAGACAGAGTGAGGTTCAGGGAAAGTATGGAAGTGTAAATTAAGTTTTTTTGACGGGAAAGAATAAAAAATGAACTTTTCGAAAGAAGCCCCATGGAGGCGTTTGGAGGGCATGTCGTTTGGCATGTACTCCTCCGAAGAAATAAGGTAAAACTCTGCTGTTAATGACCAAAACAAACAGTTTTTGTAGCTAGCTCGTAAGCTAACCATGAAGCCTCAGCTACTTTGAACATTTCAGAGTCGTGTATGTTTCTCTGCTTTGGAGATATGGCTTTATAATGTTGTGTTCATCATCTTATTAATACCATATTGTAAACTACATGCATTCTTAGTACTCTCACCTTAACCTAAATGTCCAAGCTTGTCTATGCAATTATATTTATGTTTTGTTATGTACTATATGGACAAAAGTTCTGGGACGGCTGCCCATTACGCCAGCAGGGACTTTACATATACATAGACTTAAATGTGGTGTTGGTCTCCCCTTTGCAGCTATAACAGTTTCCACTGTTCTTTGGAGGCTTTCCACGTGATTTTGGAGTTTCTGTGGGAATTTGTGTCCATGCATTCTGTGTAGCATTTATGAGATCAGGCACTTATGTTGGACGAGAATGCTCGCAATCTATATCCAGTTCATCACAAAGGTGCTGGATGGGGTTGAAGTAAGGGTCAGTTAGGTTCTATCACACCGAACTCATCCAACCATGTCTTAATGACTTAATGTCCTTGCTTTGTGCACTGGGGCACAATGATTCTGTGATAGAAAAGATTCCTCCCCAATCTGTCCACCAAGTTGGAAAAATGGTGTTGTCCAAAATGTCTTGGTCTGCTAAAACATTTAAGATTGTCCTTCACTGAAAGTAAGGGGCCTAACCCAACATTTGTGTCCCAATACTTTTGTCCACATAGTGTACTTGACATGTTTATCATAGACTTTAGTTGGAGGTGTGAGGAAATAATCATTTTTTTCTGTCACAGGAATCTAAGTGTCAAAAGCATCACTAATTCCATGCTGCTGGACAATGTGGGCAACCCCGCCCCTAATGGACTTTATGATCTGGCTTTGGGTCCAGCTGACAATAAAGAAATCTGCTCAACATGCATGCAGGACTTCAACTGCTGCCCTGGACACTTTGGACACATTGACCTCCACTTGCCCGTCTATAACCCTTTAATGTTTGATGTAAGTGCTTTGCATTGTTTTTATGTGACCACTCTCAATTTCAGTTGCCCCATATCTGAATTGTATGCTTTTACTTTTCCTCTTCAGAAGCTGTACTTGATTGTACGAGGCTCTTGTCTGTCATGCCATATGTTGACGTGTCCAAGGTCTGCTATTCACCTACTTCACTTCAGACTCAAGTTAGTAGATGTCGGAGCAATCAAGGAAGTCTACGAGCTTGATATTGCTCTTAATCAGGTATATGTAAAACAGTGACAGTGCACCAATCTGTAGGCTTGGAATGCTGAAATGTCAGTGAGGGTTTCTAACATCACATCTTTCATGTACTAGTATTTGTTTACCTTGCATATTGGTCTAATTTGGATTTGCATTCTCTGTTCATGCCAAAGTTTTTAGAAGGCAGTCCACAGGCATCAGGGGCAGAAATCCAAGAGGCTTTGGAAGAATTTTGTGCACCCATTCTCAAAGCCAACAAAGACAACCATGGCTCTGCACCTGTATGTAATAATCATTGATTTATAGGTATTTTTAATCAAAATGATTTTATGTCAAAGTTAACATGTTGACTTTCAGTCTTTTCTTTCTTTTGTTTGTTTGATTCTTTGGCCGGTGCCTAAATCGATGATTACAGATCAAGCATGTTTGTGAGTTGAAAACCAGCCTAATTGGTGCATTTTGGAGGAGCCACATGATCTCGAAAAAATGCCCCAATTGCAAGTAAGGGACTGTTATATATTTTGTTTTGTCTCAAATGTAATGGTTACTTTACTTTGGTCTATAGGGGTTAAACATTTTACTATTTGTTTTCACAAAGGTCTAGCAAAGCGTCAGTACGTCGAGAGCATAACACCAATCTGATTGTCACACGTAAAGCTGGAAAAGATGAAACAGGAGAGGAAGGTTGGTTTGTCTTTTTATTGCCAAGTCACTTGATTGGTTCATACTGGAATACAACTATCATACTTGTTGGAGGTTTATTGACATGTTCATTTAATTTCCCAGATGATGTCAGCATGTGTAAACGTGGATATCTACCTCCAAGCTTGGCCCGAGAGCATGTTGTCAAGCTATGGGAAAAAGAGGGTAAGATTCACTCAAATGTATCCAATCAAAATCTTGGAATTATTCGTTATACATGGTGATAAAGGATTTCTTATCGGTGTAAAAGTTCAGCTTGTACTAATAATATATTATGTACTGGTCAGTTTTGGGACAGAGTAGAACCTTTACATTGCATAACTAAGAAATCGTCCTAACTTTTGGGCATTGAATTGCTTTCCTATCTTTTTTTTCAGGTTTTTTCTTAAAGCACTTATTCTCAGGCCTGACAATGAACAGTCCCAATGGTTTCAGCCCAGATATGTTTTTTTTAGACTTAGTCATGGTTCCTCCATGCAGGTAGGTCCTCCCACAGGAAGTGTTCTCTTCAGTGTTTTTTTGCTGTCTGGTGCTCATGTTTGTGTTAATGCTGACTGACTGTGTGGACCAGGTTTCGACCTATTAATCGTTTGGGAGACCAGATGTTTACCAATGGTCAGACAGTGAATATGCAGGCAGTGATCAAAGACAACATCATCATTCAGAAGCTGCTCGCTCTCATCGCAGCTGAGAAAGCAAAGACGATAGAGGGCACTGAGAGAGAGGTGGAGGAGGTAAGGCTCTAATGTGGGCATAACATCTGGCCCTGATGTTGTAACAAAGCACTGTAATTAAAGCTATTGCCTTGTTTCTTGAGACTAAAAATGTTCTAATAACTGGTTTGAGTCATTGTAATTTAATGTTTTCATGATCTTTCTAGGCCAGTGAGACGGCAGAGATCAGTCAGACAGACCAGGCGTTTTTAACTGGCCTGACTGGGTTCACCCTCCCAGACAAACTGTACAATGTCTGGATCCGCTTACAGAGTCACGTCAACATCGTGTTTGACAGTGACATGGATAAGATGATGACGGAGAAGTTTCCCGGAATCCGCCAGGTATATTATTTTTCACTCTCTCTTTTTCCTTATTTCTGTGTAGAATAAACATTCTCCCAAACCTCACTGATTGGCTATGACTTCTTTTTGCTAGATTTAATTAATCTGATACTTTACATCTGTGCAATGACGTGACGCTCTTTACGGTTTTCTCAGCTCTTGGAGAAAAAGGAAGGACTATTCAGGAAGCACATGATGGGAAAACGTGTGGACTTTGCTGCTCGTTCAGTCATCTGTCCAGACATGTACATCGGCACCAATGAGATTGGAATACCTATGGTAATACATTTTTTTGTATTCTCCAATTGAGTGTTCTCAACATTTCACTGGTAAAATGTATTTCTAGGTTTCAAAACTTTATCAAATAAAATGTATGTTCTTGATTAATTGTCTTAATCATATTTGCTTTTTCAGTCATAAACATGGTGTGCAGGTAGTCCTTCATTTCAAGTAACTAACTCAACAGGCTATGGTTCAAAAATCTAATACAAAGATTTTACCAGGTTATGCAAGCCATGTTGCTCTTGGTGTTTGGAGACGCGCTCTTGCTCTCATCACATACAAGTACAACTGAGGAATAAAGTGAATGAATGATTTAAAAAAAAAAAAAGATTAGGTCATTTTACTAAAGAAGGTACTAAAGGTTTGAGTCAGTAAAAAGGTCTGAACTTCCAGTCATTATCCACAAGGATGTGCTGTTGAGGTTCACTGAAAGAGAGGAGACTCGCGCGTCATTAACTTGTATTTTGTGCTTGTCGCTGTATTCAAATTAGTCTTTTTTGTATATTGATTATTCACTAGTATAGATGCTGTCAAACACAGTCTTTTTTACTTTTTCATATTTCTTATCAATTCTAAAATCCTATTCAAAGTCAAAAAATTTTCAATCATTGATGACTGGACAGTTTTTGAGAATGTACCAAAATTCTGAGTGTGCAACTAAGTGCTGGTATGACGTCCCACCCCATCTTCAGGTGTTTGCCACCAGGCTGACTTACCCACAGCCAGTCACGCCCTGGAACGTGAAGGAGTTGCGGCAAGCCGTGCTCAACGGGCCCAACGTGCACCCGGGCGCTTCCATGGTGATCAATGAGGACGGGTCACGCACCATCCTCAGCAGCACCAACCTGACCCAGAGAGAGGCCATCGCTAAGCAGCTGCTGACACCCAGTACGGGTCTGCATCGCATGTCTATGAAGATTGTGAGTATCCATAAGGAGTGGACAACTCAATCAGGGTTGCATTAATATTAAAAAAATATTCTTGTGCGGTAAATAGAATGGCGTCTTTGTGATTGCTTATGTTTTTATTTCTGACCTGTTGTGTGTGTGTGTGTGTGTGTGTATATATAATTACATGTATATGGATTATATTACATTATAACTCAGTTGTGTTGCATCTGTACATTGTTTGTGGTAGGAACCTTTATTTTTACTTTTACTCTGTCTTAGGTGAATCGACACATCAAAAATGGAGATGTGCTTCTCCTTAACCGGCAGCCCACACTGCACAGGCCTTCAATTCAGGCACACACTGCGCGCATCCTCCCAGGTGAGAAGGTGCTCAGGCTGCACTATGCCAACTGCAAGGCCTACAACGCTGACTTTGATGGCGATGAGATGAATGCACATTTTCCCCAGAGCGAGTTGGGCCGGGCTGAGGCGTACACACTTGTCAGCACAGACCAGCAGTACTTGGTGCCCAAGGTAAGTCTCAGACCTAACTGGGAATGATTTACGTGTTTGAAATGATCTTTATGTGTCAGGTCAAATTACAACTGGTTTAAAAAAAAAAAAGAAATTTGGTATTGGTGATGAGGATTGAGGTGTTCAGGTTTGTGTATAGTAGCGTTAGTTGCTTGTTCTGTGTTTTGTAGCTAATCTTTCTATTTATATTTTTTTTTGCACCATATTTTTACTTAGGTTTCGATAATCATTAATCATTTGTATTTTGAACCCCAAAGGAAAACCAAAGGCATTTTCTGTTGTTATATGTAAGAAGTACATAAACACCTGATCTCCCAAAGCAGCAGTTGTTCAGATTCTGCTAATAAAAGAATGAGGAGCAGGACATCATAATCATTTAATGAAAAAATGGGTATTATCAGTGTGAGAAGCCTGTAATGTATCATTATTAATTTTGATTATTCATCATGTTGGATGCGTGCTTGAGTTTGATTTGCATTGCAATTTCCGTTCTTTCCCACTCTTCTGCAGGATGGAAAGCCCTTAGCTGGTCTAATCCAGGACCACATGGTGTCGGGCACCAGCATGACCATCCGTGGATGCTTCTTCACCCGAGACCAGTACATGGAGCTTGTCTATAGAGGACTCACTGATAAAAATGGCAGAGTCAAGCTGCTCACTCCTGCTATCCTCAAACCCCAGATGCTTTGGACTGGCAAACAGGTGTCCTAGCGTTTTCTGTTCTTTTGATCAGTGGGCCTCTGAAGGGCTTCAGTCTGAATTCAGTAGTACAGTGTTTAATACTGACATTGCGATGACTTTTAATACTTTAATTTCTTTTTCTGAAAGGTTGTGTCCACCCTGTTGTTGAATGTCATCCCAGAGAACCACATCCCACTGAACCTCACAGGAAAGGCTAAGATCCCCAGCAAGGCTTGGCTGAAAGAGCACCCTCGACCAGTGCCAGGCTACCAGCCTGACTCCATGTGTGACTCTCAGGTGACTTAGGACAGAATTGTTATTTTAGTACTACTTAACCTCAGTAACATTTACTAGGATTGAAGGTGGTTTGGGAAAATATGTGGTTGTCTTTTGTAATTAAATGTGGAATGGTCTCTTTCTAGGTGGTTATTCGTCAGGGCGAGTTACTGATGGGCGTGCTGGACAAAGCTCACTATGGAAGCTCAGCGTACGGCTTGGTGCACTGCTGCTATGAGCTGTATGGAGGAGAAACCAGCGGCAAGCTGCTCAGCTGCTTGGCTCGCCTCTTCACTGCCTACCTGCAGCTGTACCGCGGTTTTACCATGGGTAAGAACCAAGCCACCCAACAGCCAGATTTCATTTAATCTTTTGAATCTGTTGGGGATCAGTTGTTTGTTTTTTATTGTCATATATCTTTTTTTTATTTTAAAAGGTGTGGAAGACATTTTGGTGAAAAACAGGGCAAATAGAGAAAGGACAGAAATCATCAAAGAATCAGTCAAATGTGGCGCCAAGGTCAGTCGTTATGTTTTATTCTTTGTTTTTAAAGCAGCTTGTTCTAACCTGGTTCCTGTGGAATGCTGAAGACTGAGGTTAAAGGACAAAAGTAGTCCTAGCCTGGACATGTCATCAGACACTCAGACACACACAGTTGCACCTACGGGCAATTTAGCATTTCCGATTCACATATATGTCTTTGTACTGAGGGAAGAAACTGGAACTTCCAGCAGAAACCCAGGCAGACATGGGGAGAACAGAGTAGACATGCACTACTGTGCAGCCCGTGATGTATTATTAGTTGTATTTCATTTATTAATTTAAAGCACGTATATTAAAGTAAAAATAACTCTAGAATTTAATTGTATTTAGTAGTGGTGCAACAGATCAAAAATGTCACGGTTCGAATCAGATCATGGTTTTAAGTCACGGATCAGATCAATTTTCGGATCAGCAAAAAATGTATGTTTTTATTTATTTGTATGTATTTATTTAAGTATTTTTGCTCATTAAAAAACATTCAACTCATGACTCATTCCACACTATTATATAAAAACAAATTAAGGTGCAATATAGGGCAAGATAATTATTTCCTTTAATATGGACACAATCAAAAACAACTTAAAATGCAGTTTAAGGTATCATTCTTACTTTGAACATGGAAAGTGAAATAAAAACTAGCTTATGTCCACATCATCAAAAAAGAAAGAAAACAAAGCAGGCGTGAGCTTATAACTTCATTTTTTTTCCAAACAGATGAGGATGCCTACATTTTCTGGGGAGACTCTCATAGAGGGGAGTGTATCTGTAGTACAGGGCTTCGTATCTCCCACTCCACTGTGATGTAATGAGCGGTCACGGTCGCGTAGCTTTCAGTTGCCCTGGGGTCCCCCGGTTTGTAGTTTGCAGGGCAACAGAAGATGCCTGTGACAGTCCTGTTATAAACTTTTGAAGTATGTGCGCGACGGGATATCATAGTGCGGCTCAAGCATGTTCATCATATCACGTGTGTGCCGAACCGTGGAAAGAGATCAGTTTGGCTCACGGCTCAACGGTGATCTGTTGCACCACTAGTATTTAGTGTGATTTTATAGTAATACTCATTATAATACTTTGTTATGCTTTAAGTAATTTAAATAAAAAAGGGCTTGTATTACGTAACTTTCTTTTAATCAGGTATCTAATCTAAAACATATATGTTTGTCTGTAAAACTACTCGATTTTTGTACAAGAGTCAGTAGAAAAGTGCACTAGTCTGTATAAGACATTAACTCTAAGGAGTGGAATGGATTGATATCTATTTCATCCGTTTTCTAACTGCCTTTCACAGGCTCTCCGGGCTGCCTTCAACCTGCCTGCCACTGCTGATGAGAGTGAAGGCAGAGACCTCTGGCAGGATGCCCATCTGAATATAGACCAGCGTGACTTTAATATGGTGGACCTCAAATTCAAAGAAGAGGTCAATCAAGTCAACAACAACATCAACAAGGTATTTCCCTGTTTGGCCCTTTCTGTGTCATTCTACTGTCACAGTCAGCAGTAAAATGTTTCAGTATTTTGTTATCTAAATATTGTGCTAAAGCCTTTCATGCTGGAGAAATCTGTCATCTGTGTCTTTGAAGGTATGCATGCCACTCGGTCTCCACCGATCATTTCCTGAGAACAACCTTCAGCTGATGGTGCAGTCAGGAGCCAAAGGTTCTACTGTCAATACAATGCAGGTGATCCACCTTTAAATAAACTTTTAGCAGATTTGGTGATGTCCTTTTCCCTAGCAAGGAAGCAAGCTAATGATATTTACACTTTTCCTTATAAATTGTGCTTTGTGTCTGTTGCATATATCTGAACTACTGGAAAAACTGGGCGTTCAATTTGGACTAAAGTAATTATTCAGTACCATCAGTAAAAAAAAAAAAAGACTAAAACATTTCCTGCTGATTCCGTTATCAATGATCTAGATCAATAGTAAAGTTTTACATTATTGTGAAGACTGACTCCTATATCTCTGACTCTGGGTTTTCAGATCTCATGTCTGTTGGGTCAGATTGAGTTAGAAGGTCGTCGACCTCCCTTGATGCCTTCTGGGAAATCCCTGCCCTGCTTCCAACCCTATGACCCAGCGCCTCGTTCTGGAGGCTTTGTAACGGGCAGGTTTCTTACTGGGATCAAACCACCAGTGAGTTCAGTTCAACAGAAAAGTACCTGCCTGCATTATAAATACCAGAAATCCATTATAAGTTCATCATGTTGTGATGGTGCATTTGTGTTACAGATTGTTATAAACTGATTGATTCTTATTATTGTAACTTCTGTTGACATTTTCAGGAGTTCTTTTTCCACTGTATGGCTGGGCGTGAGGGTCTTGTAGACACTGCTGTGAAAACAAGTCGTTCTGGTTATCTGCAGAGGTAAGACAATCCTGAGTCATGCGGTCAGTGTGGTTTCTATTACTGTGTTTTTTTGCCTTAGACATGACATAAGAGTCAGCAGCTTAAATCTTCAGGGCTACAGGATCATTCACAGTGTAGTGTTTTCCTGCTGTAACACATCTGGTTCAATGATAAAAACCCATGGAAATGGAAATTAGAGCAGAGAGGGCACTAAATTATGCTCCATGACAAGAACAGTCCATTCCTGCCATTGACGGAGGTTCATTAAATTCAGCCCAAATCTTTAATAAGGGTAAAAATGAATAGCAGGTGAAAAGCTAGTAGTGACAGCAGTCTAGCTGGTAGTCTGAGGTTATCTTGTTAGCAATATCAGCTTTAAAAAAAAAACTGTTTTCACTTTGCAATAGAACTCATACACTTTTTAATGACTGTAGATGTGTAATAAAGCACCTGGAGGGACTAGTGGTCCAGTATGATCTGACCGTAAGGGACAGTGATGGCAGTGTGGTGCAGTTCCTTTATGGAGAAGATGGCTTGGACATTCCCAAAACTCAGTTCCTGCAGCCACGCCAGTTCCCCTTCATCAAAGAGAATTACGAGGTAGGAAAGGACAGTTTCAAAACATTGATGTAGTAAGGCTCTTAGAATGTGCATACACCCAAAAAACTGTAAATTGTCTTCTGCACTGCACCTGAGACCATTCACACTCTGTGTAATTAAATGTTAATTAAGCTTTACTTAGAAACACTTTAGCATTTGTATTATTGCTGGCATTTTTAAAATAAATATTTGGTATCTTATAAAAACAGCTACACGTTGTGCATCATGCTGTTTTTGTATTATAATGTTTTTAATATTCAGTTGTCTTGAACAATAAACTGCTGTAAATTTCTTCTGAAGTGGCAGAAATATGATATTGTTTTTTTCCATTAAAGGTTATTAGAAAGTCTAAATGTTTAGATGAAGTGCTGGCTAAACTAGACCCGAAGGCGGTTGCAAGTCACTTTCAAGCCATCAAAAAGTGGAAGGCCAAGCATGGTCATGCATCGCCCAGGACCGGTGCCTTCCTGCTGTTCTCACAGAAGAAGCTGGGAAAGATGAAGGCTGAGGCCGAAGGACTGTCTGGAGATTTAGCCGATGGAAGAGATGCAGTCACCCTACGGGTACTTAGTCTGTTTTGTATTTCAATTTATATTTGTTGTACAGTAGGCCAGTTGAAGACAATGTCGATAGCATCACTTCAGTACAGTGGATTTGTAGGATGGCTCATGGATTTGGATATTTTGCTTTTGTCACAGTTGATCGAGAAATGGAGAACTATGGAGGATGCCAGCCAATTCAAGTATTTGAAGAAGACATCCCGCTGCCCAGATCCCTGTCTAGCTATTTTCCGACCAGATATTTGTTTTGGTTCTGTGTCTGAGACGTTTGATTCCATCGTTGAGACCTACCTCAGTCAGTTGGATGTCAAGCAGGAATTTGATACCTCGTCAGAAACATTTGACAGTGACAGGTGAGGACCTAAAGTTTTCATCACTGCATGGGTCAAAAGCTTTATAATGCATTGCTTAAATCCTCTTGGAGTAAAGCAGCTCTTAGATGATTGCTCAGAGCAAATAGCAAGAACCTCTAATACCTGTCGTGTAGAGCCACATTACCACAGTGTATCTTTCATATGGGTTAACTTGCATTATAATGGTTACATACTTTTAATACCGTGTGCAGGTTAAAGCATCTCTTGCATCTGAAGTGGCAGAGAGCGTTATGTGATCCAGGAGAGGCAGTGGGGCTGTTGGCTGCCCAGAGTATCGGGGAACCCTCAACACAGATGACTCTCAACACCTTCCACTTTGCTGGCAGAGGAGAGATGAATGTCACTCTGGGAATTCCCAGGTCTGTTGCCACTTCCAGGCCTTTTTTATTTATATGAGTATGCTTATATCACAGACTGAAGTGCTTTTGGTTCCTCAAATATATTTTCTACGGTTAAGCCTGAATTATTTCTTTAGACTGGATTATTACTGAGTAACTACTAAAAAGATTACTTGACCACCATAAAACTAATGTGTATGTTACCTAGATATGATAATGTAGAATTAGGATTAAGCTGTGAATGTAGGTCTGAAGTAAAAGGTCTGAAGTTTATTAATCGTTTATTTATAAAATGTTTTCTGTTATGTATGTTCTGTGTATTCCAGATTGCGTGAAATTCTCATGATTGCCAGCTCCAACATCAAGACTCCCATGATGAGCATTCCTGTTTTAAACAGCAAGAAAGCCTTGAAACGAGTGAAGACTCTGCGGAAGCAGCTCACGCGTGTCTTCCTGGCCGAGGTACATACATTCATCTAAAGCAGTGCTTCTCAATTATTTTCTGTCATGCCCCCCTAGGAAGAAGAAAACATCTCGCGCGACTATAAATAGTATCATTTGTCTATAAAAGTGTTATAACTACACCTCTGCATAACACTGTATCCTTATTAACGTATAAGAGAATAAAAAAGAAAGAAATATGGACCAACTTACAACAAAGAATAGCTTGCTCAGTGCAAACAAAACCCCTACACCACCGAGCGAATGCTCCCTGCGCACACTCTGCGAATGAGAGTGCCACTGCCCCCTAATGTAGTGGAGTGGTATTGCACTTTATTCTAGAACAGTAAAAAAAAAATCAAAATAGAAAAAAGAGCATGTTCCCCGAGGTCAAACGCACCCCCCTTGATGGAGCCTCACGCCCCCCTGGGGGCGCGCGCCCCACTATTTGAGAAGCACTGATCTAAAGGATTATTTCAGTGAAGGCCTACTGGAGCCCGTTAGTATAGTCTCAATTAAATGAATCAACTACACTTGCTGACAAATAAAAATCTAAGGGTGGAATTCCAATTCAATCTGCAGGTTTTGCACAAAGTAGATGTGGTGGAGACACTTCGTATGGAAGGCAAAAAAAGCAAGAAGAATCGTGTCTTCACCATCACGTTCCACTTCCTGCCTCCAGAACGCTACCAACGGGATAAATTGCTGTCACCAGAACAAATCCTCCGCTTCATGGAAGACAGGTGAGCTGGACTTTCATTACGATGTTCTTAAGACACCACATTTATCTGATATGTGGTTGAGCTAATGCTACTGATCTGAGCTAATACTACTGCAGTAGTACTTTTAACATTTTAGCTGCCTTACCACCTTTTCGATATATTTGTGATTTTTTCTACAGGTTCTTCCGTTTACTACTTGAAGCCATCAGGAAATTGAGTGCCAAACTGGCTTCTTTAAATACAGTGGACACACGAAAGGCCACATCAAAAGATACTGATAAAGATGTAGGAGAATCCTCAGCCAGGCAGGTAGGTTTAAGGACACCTGTACCAATTGAGTTGACAGCTATATGTATTTCCACATGATTTGATAAGAAATATGCTGAACTGTTTAGAATATGCAGGTGGAATTTAAAAAAAGAACAACCATTTTATTGAAAATGCCCCAAATACACATTGTCAGCACATGTTTAAGTTTAATTTAAATAACTATCATTGTTTTATCACTCCAGAGCTAGTAACCATACATGGTGTTTTCCAGGACAATGAAGATGGAGATGCAGAGGAGGCCAATGTAGTTGACGATGAAGCAAACGAAGGGGATGCAGATGCCAGTGATGCCAAGAGGAAAGAGAAGCAGGAGGAGGAGGTGAAGCCACTCTTATCATTTTTATGTCAACAATAGCATTTCAACAATCGCATTTGAAGATTATTTTACATAAAGGGAAGATTAGCTGAAAAAAGCAAATTATGCATTTTTTGCAAAGTCTGCAACAAAGTGTTAAAACTACTTTTGTGAGTTGCAGGTTGACTATGAGAGTGAGGAGGGTGAAGAAAGCAAAGATGAAGACCAACAGGAAGTGACAGAGGGAACCGAGCAGCTGGGATCTGATGAACAGTCTGAGGAGAGGCCCCAAAAGACTTCACCGTCCGTGAGCCAGAACCAGGCTGAGGACATGCAGGACTCTGTGAGAGATAACAAAGTGCTGCAAATCAGTTCCAGCATTGAAGACTACAAATATGACCAAGAAAATGGCCTGTGGTGTGAGGTATATAGACACTATTTGTGCATCATGTTTGTAGGTTGGTTACTTAGATTAGATGTTTGATTACTGACAAATTGCTAGAGTTGCACAGATACCGATACCGATACTTTGTTAAAATACTCATACTCGTATTCATACGTGAATTGCTGATACCATGCACCGATACCACTAAACAATATCTTATTTCACTACATCAACTGATCACACTGGGCGGATGCGATTTGTTGGCCTGCCTGCTTCAATCTCTAGGGGGAGACAACGAACTGGAAACTTGGCGTCAGATATTCTACCCACGAGCTATGAGATTTTTTTTCAATAGAAGTAAGGAATGTCAGCAATTTGGAAATATTTCAAGAGAAAAGACGACGACAGGAGTAAGGCAGACTGTAAGATCTGTACTGCTACGGTGTCGAGAGGCGAAAAGGAAAGTACATCGTTTAACACTAGCAATTTGATTAAACATCTGAAGATGCATCACATTGTTGCTAATGCAAGACCGCAGCAACTAACCTTTGTGTACATGAAAGCAAGAGACTGTTTTGATACTTTTTTTAAGGGTGTTTTCACATATAGTCCTCTTTAAAGGAACTGAACTCAGTCCTCCAGAAGTGGTCCAAAAAGTAGATGTACAGAAAGGGGACTCGGTTCTTTTTATGTTCACACTGTGAGTTCGTTTGAAGGGGACTCGGTTTTCTTTCTCCACGTCATCTAACTATGGCAAGCCTAAAGAGTGAAAATGGTCGAAGCGAATCCGGAGCGTTTTGTGTTCATAATGCGCAAGTTTAACTCATTTTTTCATTTTTCTAAATGTTAAATATGAAAAATATATATCGTACTCTAAATGTGAAACTGCACAAAGTGACACCTTTCCTCGGTTTTCGAGGGGTCGTCGGAAAGGTGTCACCAAGTTTTCATTGTTCACGAGTTATGACTCACGAGTCACAACACCAAGTCCTAGTCAAGCCTCAAGTTGTTGAGGGCAAGTCTAAAGTCAAGTCAAAAGTCTTGTGCGACTTAAGTGCAATTTCCCCATCTCTGACTTAAAGCTTTGTTCAAACCAGAATGAACGGTTTATTTTTGCCTTGGAATAGCTTGTTAATACTTTGTATTTAGCCTTATTATAGGCTTGCCTCAATCTGTAGAAGAGAAAATAAAACCTGTCTCCAAATTACTTGCTTTTGTATGGACACTATTCTAAGAAATATCAGTATCGGTACTCTGTATCGGCAAGTACACAAATAAAAATACTCGTATCGGTTTGTAAAAAAGTGGTATCGGGACAACCCTACAAATTACATTTGAAAGTGGGGGACAATTTTTTTTTAACCATATAGCTTTTAGTTGGTTTTCATTAAGGTCTTTCCGCCGTGTTGATTTTCTTTTTTTCTTCCAGATCACCCTGGTCCTACCAGTAAGCAAAGTGCACTTTGACCTCACTTCATTAGTAGTAACACAGGCCCAGGCTGCAGTGATCATGGAAACCAAAGGCATCACCCGTTGCTTACTCAATGATGTGACCAATAAGGATGGCACCAAGGAGCTGGTTCTAAATACAGAGGGCATCAACATGCAGGAGATGTTCAGACATGGACATGTAAGTCCACCAAGTACAAGACCTAATCTTGATTTCAGATGAAACCATCCTTAGTATACGTGCACTTTTCATTCATGGAAGGGGACCTATGTTTAAAATGCAAGGTTTTTTTCTATTGTTAAGAGACAGTCACTCTTATCGCACAGCAGCGGCTGCATCAACTAGTTGGTTAAAATTTTAGTAGTAAAATACAGTGATTGGACAGTAGTGAACAGGCAGGGAAAGATACAGAAGGCAGTCTGGAGTACTTTATTATAAATCCCCCCCCAACATGTCATTGGGTCATTTGTAGTATTGGGTTGTTTACTAGTCAAAATAGTAAAGCTAGGACTCCTTTCAAATAATGAATCATAAAAATAAGTGTATTGTTAAACTTCAGCACTAATATGTCATGACTTAACCGCAGCCTACTGCTGCTGCCCAAGTAACTTAAGTACCACATTTAGGTAAAGCTCATTAGTTTATGTAGGGTGTTTGTTAATCTCGATTCTATTTGCAGCAGTGTTTACTTGCATGTACAGTATTCATTTTTCAGCTATATAATAATCTAGAAATGCATAAGGTAAAGCGATATTCCGAAAGTAAATACTTTTTTTTTTGTTAACCACAGGGCGTAATAGCAGCGTTTCTTGCCCCATGCAGAAATCAGCTTAGACTCAGACTTACTAATATGGGCTTAACACCGAATACAGAATGACTTGGTAGGGATGGGTATCGTTAAGATCTTACTGACACTGATGGCGATACTGAAACTGCTTTTCGACACTGATACGTATTCATAGTAATTTGGTGCAAAAATAAAGACATCAAATGAAAAGATGCAAAAAGATTCTGTGCTATTTTATTACTCTGGAGAAATAACAAGATACATTGTTTCCTGAGTTTCCTGTGTATATAAGGAGGGGGAAAAACAATAGCTACAAATGTCTGGTGGTGATGTGCGGTGTCACTTCTGTCCCTTTGTTACTGACCCGTCAAGGGCCAATTTAGGGCCAATTCTCGATATCATCCCTATTCTGACGTCTTCATCATTGGAGGGCAGAAATATTTGGTATCATTTAGCTTGATGACGTATTGTTTGATTACCGTTACACTGTAAAACTTGCACACGGAAACAAGAATAGCTGTGATAGAACAGATAGTTGACAGATAGTTTGACTAAAGTTGTGCAACACCTGCTCCACAATTCTACTCTGAAATTGGATGCAATAATTGCTGGAGAACTGTTTGCTGGCCATGAAATTTGTAAAACACTGCTATACACATTTATCATTTATTTTTAAAAGAGTTACTGAGTGAAAAATCTAATTTACAGTTTTCCACAGACAAGACATGAAGCTAAAAAGAACTAAAACGTGATAGAAATGGTTTTGGGTGACATAGATGTATTATATTAGCCTCGGCTCCACTTAAAAGCTAAGAAGCACATATGACAACTTTTTCTGGTGTACAGTTAAATGTAGGATAGAATTATCTGGAGGATCAATAATACAGTACCCAGCAAACAAACTGTGGTTCCAATTCTACTGGGTTTTTTTTTTCTGTTTTTAGATTCTAGACCTGAATCGTTTGTATTCAAATGAGATCCACGCCATGGCCAACACGTACGGCATTGAAGTTGCTTTGAGGGTCATTGAGAAAGAGATCAAAGATGTGTTTGCTGTCTATGGTAAGTCAGAATGTGTAGAACGCTCTATTTATTTCACCAGGGTGCAACTGTGACCCCATTTCATTGCTACTCTTTTCCTCCATGCAGGTATCGAGGTAGACCCACGTCATCTCTCTCTAGTGGCCGACTACATGTGTTTTGAGGGGGTGTACAAACCTCTCAACCGGTTTGGTATTCAGTCCAACAGCTCACCATTACAACAGATGACCTTTGAAACAAGCTACAAGTTTTTGAAACAAGCCATCATGTTAGGTATGACTGTTCATCATTAGTAGGGTTTTTTTGGAGATGATCTTAGTAATTTAAAAATAGGAGACAATGTAGTACTTCAGTTCCATTCCTTGAGGGTCAATGGTAAAAATGGCACCTGGTTTAGCTAAAATATTACTTACCAGGTTTAGAATGTGTGTTTGATGTCCATATTTAAATTTCTAGATTATATAGTGTACATTTGATAGAGTGTACATTTTATACTATTCTGTTGTTTTCTTAATTGTTGCTGCTCTTAACTTTGCTCTGTCCACTTTCTGCTGTGACAAAGCAAATTTCCCACTTGTGGGACTAATAAAGGTTTATTTTATCTTATCTTATCTTGAGTAGGAAACAAAACCAATCACAGAACGATGCTGGATACTAGCCCCTGCAAGACTGCAAATGAAGAGTTATAGCTTTGTATGAGTTTGGAGAACATTAGAATTAACTTAACTTTTATCATTTTTTTGCCATACAGGTTCCTATGATGCGTTGAACTCACCCTCCGCTTGCTTGGTCGTGGGAAAAGTTGTGAAAGGAGGAACTGGACTCTTTGACCTCAAACAACCTTTACAGTGACGAAGGAGCATGGAGCCTTGAATGCAAAAACAACCAAAATGTTGATTGATACATTTATAGGCCTGTATTTATTGTCTATATTTTCAAATTGTATGGCTTTGCCTACTGTGTGTAGTGTATTGCCATTTATTTTCATACCATGCTTAAATCAATTGTGCAGCACTGAAGATTTTACATGAAAAGTCTCCTTTTCACCATGTGTGTCACAATAAATCTTAGAAATTACACTTGTCCTTGTACTGAAGGTTTTGCTAGATGTTTTGTTTTCAGTAAGGCTGATACACTATGTGTCATTAGTTTGAAGACATTAGCTCATCTGCGTTTCTTCTGAAATCGAGTGTACTAATAGGAAATGTATCCCCCCCTTTGCTTTACTAAGAGCCTCTACCTTTCTGGAAAGGTTTTACACCTGATGGTGGAAGATTGCTGTGAGAGCTAGATTGCATTCAGACATACAAACAAAACTTTGTGATTACATTTAAGAAATTTGTAAATATGAAAAAAAATAAATTGTGAATGTGGAAAAAAACAATTATGGAGTAATATTAACTATTAATAATGAAGGAATATTAACTATTGTTAATGTTATGTTAGACATAATGAACCATGGAAACTACCCAATCACTTTTAAAATTCTCGTTATGTGGTACGAGTAAATCCGAGCCTGGCCCAGGCTCGAAGTGCCGTATATGTATATATTGAAACAAATTATTACAGAAAATAAAAATATGAGACAGGGCTTCTTTTTCCTTCTTCTCTCTCACACACCCAGTGAAGGCTCTGTATTGGCAGAGTTAGGCTATTTGACATTATTCAACAGTTTGTATGGTTTATTTAATAGTTAAATACTAATACGAAAGATGTGTACATTGATCAGCTGTAACATTAAAACTGAGAGGTGAAGTGAATGATATATCAGTGGGACCCGTCAGGGAGTGGAATAGACTAGGCAGCAAGTAAACGATTCCTTAAATTGATGTGTTCGAAGCAGGAAAAATGGGCAAAAGTGACTGACAAGGACCTGTGAGGACAAGGCACTGGATCAGAGCATAACTCAGGGCCGGTGGGGTGTTCCTGGTATGCAGTGGTCAGTACCTATCGAAGTACCTAATATTTTTTTTCCAAAAAATTAGAATATCATGGAAAAGTTTGTTTATTTCCATAATTCCATTCAGAATGTTACACTTTCATAGATTATAGATTCGGGGCCCACAACTTAAACAATTTCAAGTACTTAGTTGTTTATTTGTACATAATTTGGGCTTCCAGCTCATAAAACCCATGAAAACA
>JBBPCY010000032.1:17328171-17341032 GCA_037974405.1 Brachyalestes nurse | reverse complement strand
CTGTACACTTGTATATACGTGTATGTGTATATCAATATCAAAATAAGAAAAATTTAGCAGCATAACCAATAGAATAAAAAGCTACACAACAATGTTGTATAAAAAAGTACACTATGCAGATAATATGTATTTATGTATGTATATATCGGTAGAAATAAAATATAGTTTACACAAGTTTATACTTTACATTTCAGTTTATTGGTATATATATATCAATAAACTAAAGTTTCTCCAGATTCTCTGATATGCTGTACTGCTGGAGGACCTGCTGTCCCACACTGCACCGCGCTGCTGTTCGAGCGGCAGCGACTCCCAACGTGTTCCGACTGGGGCGGATTACAGTGTTTTATCTCATTCAAAAGTCACTTACAGGTTAGATAAGGTGGCTGTATCTGCTCCAGGTTTTCGGTGTATGAGTTAAAACATCAGAGGCGCGTCGTTGGGACCAAAATGTCTTTGGTTTGTGCAAGTAAGTGGTAGTGTTTCTCCTTGGTTGCTAACTTAGTTAGCTTCTTTAGCTAATTGTCCTGACAGGATTTTTTTATCTGTTTACACTCTCACGGTAGAAATGTTTAACGTAGCTACAAACCTACATATGTGCAAACTCTTAGATGCTCACAAAATCATGTTTTGTGTTAAAACTGGAAGTTAGGACATTTTTGATTGCTTTTAGTGTGTATTGCTAGCTGGCTGGCTAACAGCATGGCACCCGGTGTCCACAGTTCACAACAGTTTAGTTACACTAGAGAGGTTCAGCTCAGGACCTGCAGGACTGATGTACAGCACAGTGGGGTATTAACCAGATTATACCAGAACACAAACACCCATATTTAAACACCCATGAGTTTTTTTTTTTGTTGCTGGGTTTGGCTATATGTTAACTCAAATGTAAAGTACCCCCTTATACACACGCACCTCCTGCAATCAGAGAGGCTGCACCAACTCCTCAGCAACTTTGTTATTGGTGAGAGACTCTGCTGTGCACCTTCTGCATGTGAAGTCTTTGGTCCACAAGAAGTAATGATGCACATGGCTGTTTGTTTGTTTGGTTAATCATTCTTTGCTTTGTCTGGGTTAGATTACACTGTCTAAGCAGCACAAGTGACATAAGGTCTCGGAGTGATATCAAGTAAAGTGCCCCCTTATAGGCACACATGAACACCACACAGTGTGAAATTCTTATTCTGCATTTAACCCATTGACCAAGTGAAGCAGCGGGCAGCCAGGAACACAGTGCGAGGACAGTACCTTGCTCTAGGGTGCCTCAGTGGTGCCATTAGCAATCCTGGGATTCAAACCCACAACCTTCTAATCACAGGGGCAACTCCCTAACCACATGACCATCCCAGTATAAGGTTCTAATTTCACTGTGTAAGTTTGAGAAAAGGTCTTTGAAAGTGTAGTGACTAGCCTCTTGGTAAACAAGACAAGAATTTTGGATAATTATCATTATAATCATTGGATAATCAGTGTTCTACTCAACAAGACGACCAACTCATCATTTTTTTAATGCTTTTTTTAATAGATGCCTAAACATTGATGTAAGGACCTGGAAAATTCCCTAGATTGCCAGGATACAAGATAGGACTTGTATATGATTTTTGTAAACGCCCTCCGCTTGCTTGGTCGTAGAAAAAGTTGTGAAACTTGTACGTTTTATTTCTTCCTCATCTGCAGTCTCAAATGAGGTACCGGAGCACCCTTGTGTGTCTCCGGTCTCCAATCAAGTATTTGAACGTCGCCTCATTGAGAAATACATTGCGGAGAATGGAGCTGACCCCATCAACGGCCAGCCTCTGTCTGAGGAGCAGCTCATTGACATCAAAGGTAAGAGCTGCAGCAAATCTTAATACTTATACTCACAAATGAAGAGTCAAAGTTTACAGTTTTACCTGTTGTTTTGTCTGTAAACAGTCTCTCATCCTATTCGGCCTAAGCCGCCTTCTGCTACCAGTATCCCTGCAATTTTGAAATCTCTGCAAGATGAGTGGGTGAGTAACTTGCATCAGCACTTCTCAATAACTCTGAATAACTGTTTTTATTGCCCAAAAACTAACAATCTGTCTCCTCTCTTAGGATGCAGTGATGCTGCATAGTTTTACACTACGCCAGCAGTTGCAGACAACACGTCAGGAGCTGTCTCATGCGCTCTACCAGCATGATGCTGCCTGCAGAGTGATTGCTCGCCTCACTAAAGAAGTCACTGCTGCCAGAGAGGGTGAGAACTATGTACTTTTAACTTTAAAAAGGGTTCACGGCTAGAATTTTACCAAGTTCACTGTGTACAAGAATACCTTGCTGATAACTGCCAATGTTGCTGATGATATGAACTGTGTTATTTAAATGATCATTTATAGACTTGCTAGCTCTTTTTACACTTAAAAAAACAGTAGTATACTAAGGAATATTGATGTGCAACCGCAGTCCTGTTTTGCTCACTATTCTCATCTTTATTATTTCAAAACATAATTTTCAATTGTCAACTTATCAAACTGCAGAAAAATGAAATATGATGTGTATAGTCTTCAATAATTAATATATATTTGCCATATTGAGCATTATTCGGGTCACTGATGCTACATCTATCAATGGACTACTTTTTGTAATGACTTTATTATTTGCCTCCACAGCCTTGGCCACGCTCAAACCTCAAGCTGGATTGGTTGCTCCTCAGGCTGCACCTGCCTCCCAGCCTGCAATTGTGGTCAGTGAGTTTCTATATCTAATTTAAATAGAAAGAACTGTCCTGTGATCTTTCTGCACTTGGACATGTTGTATAATGCATGCATATGTTCATATGTAGAGTTGTTCTTGTCTGTGTCCCTCAGGGTATGGGTGGAGAACCCATGGAGGTCAGTGAACAAGTGGGAATGACTCCAGAGATTATACAGAAGGTAATTATTCCAGCACAATTTCCTCTTGCTCATGTGTGAACTCCAATGTGAACATCTCCAATGTGTTGTGGATGGGTTAATGAGTAAAGTTTGTTTGGTTTTTTTTACCAGCTGCAAGACAAGGCTACTGTCCTGACAACGGAGAGAAAGAAGGTAATGAAGTCCTGTGAGATTTATTTAATTAAGTGGTACATGTTCAATTGTGTATTCATATTTATACATGCAGCTTCGGTTAGAAAGGTCTGAACATTTGGCTTCTGTCGTGTTGTTTCTCAGCGAGGAAAAACGGTGCCAGAGGAGCTGGTTAGAGCTGAGGATCTCAGCAAGTATCGCCAAGTGGCCACCCATGCTGTGAGTCGTGTGTGTGAGAATGCTTGTGTGTGTATGGCCAGTAAAGCAAGCAACATGTAAATGCATAACCCTGTATTGCAGCTTGCAGTAAATAATTCATTCTTACTCTCTATCCTGTTTAGGGTCTTCACAGTGCCAGTATCCCAGGAATCCTTTCTCTGGATCTCTGCCCCTCAGACACCAACAAAGTTCTCACAGGTATAAACACGTACTACAATTTTGCTGGATTTAATTGGACTGCTGATCTAGGAGTTTATTTTTAACATTTCAAAAAAGGATCAACACTTTTATCCTGAAGTGTGTTCCAACTAGATTAATTTTGACCCTGGCTTTCCCTCCCTTCAGGTGGGGCGGATAAGAATGTGGTCGTGTTTGACCGCCGAGAGGAGCAGATTGTGGCCACACTCAAAGGCCACACCAAGAAAGTCACCTCTGTCATCTACCATCCGTCCGAGGTAAGTCTTTCTGTGAACCCAAAACATACATGCCCATCTTTCGTTTGTACTTTTTGCTAACCATGCTTTGTTTTACCCCTTTGCAGTCTGTGGTGTTTTCAGCATCCCCGGACAGCACTATCCGTGTTTGGTCTGTCTCAGGGACCAACTGTGTTCAGGTTATTAGAGCTCATGAGGCTGGGGTAACTGGCCTGTCCCTTCATGCTACGGGAGACTATCTGCTCAGTTCCTCCGAGGACCAGGTAACAACTGCACAGATCACACATAAACAAAATGACCACTGATCGTGAGAGAGCAAGGATTTGTTCAGTATCCGGAGGATTGGCACTCCAAATATTTAGCTATGGTCAACTGGCTAAAAATACATGTTGGTGGAATAGCGGAGTTTGATCTTTGTGCTTTTTTTGTCTTCTAGTACTGGGCCTTCTCCGACATCCAAACCGGACGCGTTCTCACTAAGGTCACGGATGAGACTGCAGGATGTGGTATGTAGTTTACAGCCGTTTAAAACTTTTACTGCTTCTGCATTTTATCTTGGTATTAACAACCTATTTCATTGCATTTTACTCTGTTTCCAGCGCTGACCTGTGCTCAGTTCCATCCTGACGGCTTGATTTTTGGCACTGGTACAGCAGACTCCCAGATCAAGATCTGGGATTTGAAGGAGAGAACCAATGTGGCCAACTTCCCTGGCCATTCTGGCCCAGTCACCGCCATTGCCTTTTCTGAGAACGGATACTACCTGGCCACTGGTAAATGATGTGTGGCTTTCACTTTTTTCCCTTTTCTTTTTTCCCTGTGTTTTCTGTTTGTGTTTGATCACATGCATTTGTCTTCTTGTAGGTGCTCAGGATAGCTCTCTGAAGCTGTGGGATTTGAGAAAGCTAAAGAACTTTAAGACAATCACCTTGGACAATAATTATGAGGTTTGTCATCCTGTCACTTTGAGCATGTTTAGGTGTTTGGTCAACAGTGATTCACTTGATGTATGAATTTTGCACATTGAACTCTCCAAGTGCTGTAAAAAAAAAGTATTCCATTTCTCCTCCTTTTGCAGGTGAAGTCTTTGGTCTTCGACCAGAGTGGAACATACCTGGCTGTTGGAGGATCTGATATTCGAGTTTATATTTGCAAACAGTGGTCTGAGGTCCTCAACTTCACTGGTGAGTGTAACAGTTCCACCAAAATATACATGGTCTATTTAGGACTGAGACAAAAATTTTTATATCGGGCCCAAAAATAACATTTTCCCCTTTATTCAAAACCAGTATTGTAAATACATTGTGCAAGTATATTGTAAATACATATTCTGCTTTTCTGGGATAATATGCATTTGCACAAGAGAGGGCTAAAGTTTTTTACAAGCACGTTTTGGACGTTTTCATGCCAGAGCTCTTGGTTGCTCCTGGTTTATTGATTCTGTGCTGCGCCATCTACTTTGAGTTGTTGAATGTCTTAGCTTTTTCAGTACTAGTAGAAGAACACTGATAGCCATTGCTGCTCAAGAACTCTATTTTTATTTCCTCTAACAAATTTTATTTACTCTTTTAATGTTCTCAGTGTTTAAACAAATTAATCTTGGTGTCAGTGCACAATGACTCTTGCACATATATTAAAGACCTCAAGACTATAATATGGCATGTAATAATTAAGTTTTCTATATGCACACTACACTGGTTGTCTCTCACTGGCAACTCTGCATGCTGTGTGTATGTGTATAAATTATGTAAAACTAGGCCTGAAATTTGGGATAGTGGAACAGATCACAGAACTCATACATACAAAACTGTAATAAAAATCGTACGTTCTGCTTATTGATTTCATGGCTATTGTCGATATTTGTTGATTAGTCTATTAATGGGCTCTACCTCTATATTTGAGGCTCAGCAGACAAAAAATAGATTCATACATAATTTCTTCTGACACTTGATGATGGGTTATGTTGCCTCAGACATGTTATACATGGATTAAATTAGTCCCTTATGATTGTTTCTGAGGCTTAGATTGGGACCAAAAAATGAAACCCGACCCTACCCAAGCCCAGCCCGACACATTAACTGTAATTATCGGCCCGAGCCCATTCTCAACTGTGGGTGCGTTCGTAAACTGAAAAAAAAACAAACTTAAAAAAAACCAAATGCTTGATCACGGCCCGGTCTGGCCCGAGGATAGTAGCAGGAAATATCGACTCGGGCCGGGTTCGGGCAGAGAATCTAAACTCTAATTTTAGGCCGGTTTTCCATGAACTGGGTTCACATTTAGAAACAGGTTCAAAACATATACATATACATTTGTATATATCTTATTTAATTAAATTAATAAAATTACACACTAGCAATTACTAGTTGGTAGTGTTCAAGAGGATAATGCATATTTTAAAAATAAAGTTTAAATACCCATATATTTGATGAGCCTGGTTTTTGTCCACATAATACACTTGTAATATAAATATTTTAGGACTTTTTATTTATTTTTAAAAAATTTTTTCCTCCAGTGAAGTTTTGTGGAATTCATGAGGTTGTGTTTTTTGTCAAGTATAATTTGGCCTTTTTGTCCACCTCCCATCATTTCATTAATCATCAAAATACTCAGTGACAGCTGTGATGTACTTTTTTTTTATTTATTTATTTTTTTTTATTTATTTACTACTTAATTTCAACAAATGTAGAGTCTTCATTTAGTATTTGTGAGATATTAATTCTCTGTTCTTTATACTCTGAAGACTACTTTACAGTTAATGCTTCAGGTTTAAGGTTTCTGAATAATTTGAAGAGACACATGGTGGATTTTATGTTCTCTCTTCCTATAGATCACACCGGCCTGGTGACAGGGGTGGCTTTTGGCGAGCATGCCCAGTTCCTGTCTTCTACTGGAATGGACAGAAGCCTCAAGTTCTACAGCTTGTAGTGTAGAAGAGAGAAAGCAGAAGTGAAGAGAGAGGAATAGAAAAAAAATAAACTAGTTCCCAACATCCATTCTTGTAAGAAAGAAGCCACGAGCCGTAGAATCTCATTCACACAAAGAAGATAGAATCCTGAGGATTTCTTCATTTTTGAACCTATCTGTGATTGCAGACAAGATTATGATTCATTTATGTGTATGTTCTTCCATGGTGACGAGTAAACCTGATGAATGCAGACCTTCTTTCCCATTTGATCATCAGTTGCTTGGCCATTAACTCGTGTATTTTTGCTTGAAGATTTTTAGGTGACATGAATTATTTTGCTCTTATGTTCTTTTTTTCAAGTCATATTTCTCCTGGCCCTGCTTGGAGGGCTGCCTTTTGGTTTTCTTGGTAGTTTAGTAATCTTGCTAAAGTGTATTATGTCTGATTTTATACCCTGTCCTTAACTGAAACCACAGTGCAAATTAGATTTCAATAAAGACATTGCCGTTTTTAATCTGCTGTGACCATGTGACTGACTACAGTATAGGATCTGCAGTAGAAGCAACAACAAATCATATTTAATACTACTAATCCAATGGATTTTACCAGATAAATGATACCCCGCTCATACTGACCATATGCACTATCTGCAGTACTTACTATAGCAGGTTACAAAAGACTTAGTATTTAGGTATACATGTATTCTATATGTTTACATAAAACCAAGGGAAGAAAAGAAGAAAAGCTCATTTTTACACTGTCTAAAGGTTTGCAAACCTCTGTCCACTCAACATTTCAAGAGTATTAATAGGGCACTTGACTGTACTTTTTAAAATCCTGTACTTTTCTGATAAAACTTGACGCTAGAAATTTGGCCACGTGTCAAATTTGTGGATGTTAAAGAGACTCTGGCCAAAATGATAACCATTCTTATATCTCTTGTGGGCACACCACCTTACTTTTTATATTTGTGATTGAGTTGAGAAATGTTCCTGCTTTGGGGAGGATTTTGAGGGCAAGCTGTGATTTCTCATGATCTGGTGAATGGTTATGGAAAGCAAATAGGTAGATGTCTTACGGCGGTCATACTGTGAGGACTCTACAACTCATCAGTACAATGATGAGAATGAATCACTGAAAAATACCATAATGACTCAAATGAGGAAGGCCTGCTGTATAGTTCTTCCGTTTAGCGATTTTTCCTCGAACTGAAAGGGTAGAAAACTTGCTGGTGTCATTTTTGTACTGAATAGAATGCTTCAAGACTGAGGTAAGTGTTGCACTAATGCCATCCAGCCTGTATTTATTAGTTTCATCACTAGGTTAGCAGTCAGGACATGGCTGTGTAATGTATTTGTGTAATACATGCTGAGCATTGTAGGTACAGAACATTAATGAATATTATTCGAAACAATATGGTATTACAGAATACAAGAGTTTAGGAGTGCTGTAAGGTAGCTAAATTCACTCGGATGTTTTTGGGTGTATGCAGGTAAATGAGGTACAACTATTTCATAAAATCACTTTAAGCAATAAAGCAACGTATTGATGCCATACTACTTTGAGGATCAGGGCTTGGGAGAACTGGAATATTGATACTTAGATCCTGATTTTTGTGTGTGAGAATCGGTTTAACCAGCAAACTTTTTATTTTCCTGATCGTAAAAATGTGTCCCAATACTTTTTAAGACACACCTCTAAACTGTTGAATTCAGGTGACACCTTACTTCCAGTGAAGGGCAATCGTATTGGTTTAGCACATCAAGACATTTTGGACAACAACACTTGTGTAGAAGAACAGAGCCCTTACCTCAACCCCATCCAACACCTTTGGGATGAACTGAAATGGAGATTGCGAGTCAGGCCTTCCTGTCCAGCATCAGTACCAGTATCTCATAAATGCTCTACAGCAGGGCTGGGCAATTCATTTCTACAGGGGATTAATCTGAATTGTGTTGGAGGGCAGAACCATTGATAACTTTCCATTGTAAAAAGCAGTAAATTTTATATTTTGATAAGCTGCTACTAGGCTTGTCACGACACTGAAATTTCAAACTCGTTTCCGATACTAAGGATAGGGGAGATACTACATGGGAGAAAAACCAAACACCGGAACTTTTTAATAACTAATTTAAAGAGTGCTCAGGGGCTGTCGCTACGGTTTTCTGCGGAGGATAGCTTCGCGACCGGCCTCGTTCGATAGGTATCGGGGAGCTGAGGGTCCCTGTAAAATTTTGCGGCGCTAGGTTGTTCCAAGGCCGAGCTCTGGGGCAAAATGCTCTGTGACGTATGTTTTTAAAGGTGCATGCCACTTTAAAACCAGGGGGTGAGCCTCGGGTCTCCAAAGTTCCCCCAAAGCTCCCCTGGTTCTCTACTAAGGAAAAAAAACGCCACGCACCTTTAAATCCGGAACGGGCTGTCATGTAAACATTGGGTCCTCTAGGTAGCAGGCTGCCCGCTGAATTGCCTGTTGAAAATTGTTGTAGTCTGCCGCGATTTCCATGGACCGGCAGATGCAAAACTGGCATTTAAGTATCAATACCGGTGCTAATTACGGTGGCTGAGAGAGCTCAACGTGCTGCAACTTCAGAAAACACATGCAAATGGAAAAAAACACAACAAATTAAGAAAACGTCTCCATCAGTTTGACAACACAGTCGCTGCAAATACGGAAACGCGCTGCAAATTCTCGCAACACAACCAAACACACAAACGCGGCCACCGTAGCTAATTGATATCGAACTCAATACTAAATTTTTGTATCGATTAGTATCTGAGAATCGATTTTTTTTGACAACATTATTCATTTGTGTTTATGACTGACATACCACAGGTCGGACAGGGTTAGCCAAAGGGCCGTATCTGGCCCGCAGGCTGTAAAATGCCCAAGTCTGCTCTACAGAAAGAATTGGCAAAATTCCCTCAGAAAGATTCCAAAATCTTGTGGAAAGACTTCCAAGAAGAGTGGAAGCTGTTATAGCAACTCCATATTAAAGTCAATGTATTTAATTGCAGTGTCATATAAAGTGCCTGTGGGTGTAATAGTCAGGTGTCCCAATACTTTTGTCCATGTAGTGTATTGAACCTGGTATCATTTGGGTGTAATAGTCAGTTACCCCAATACTTTTGTTCATATAGTGTATTAACCCCGGTATTATTTGGTATCAAATCGAAACTAAACTCGGTGGTATCGGCCACCCCGGTTAAAGAACATGAGGAACTGAGCCCTGCGGTCACGTGAGGGACTCGTGGAGAGAGAAACCAGAGACTGAATTTATGCTGGAGAGGGAAGTCGGGTGAGATTAAACCAGCAGGAGGTTCCTTTCACACGACACAGGGACACAGAGACTCCTGAAGACCCGGACCGAGTTTAAGAGAAGTTGTCCGTGGTTGTGTGCGGACTGTCGGGAGGTGAGTTCCTGCACTGCTCCAATCACAACAACACTCCAGTCTGGGTCTCCACAGCCTTGTTCTGATAGAAAACGGACGAACTGAGCTAGAACCCAGCTGGAGAGCAGGTAGGGGGTTTCAAACTCTTTCTAGCTCGGCTCTGGGCACTTTTTAGTGTCATAAACCGTCAAAGTTATTTATGAATGCACTGGGTGTTGCTCAAGTCAGGTTAAACCCTGTTTTTGAAACCATTCGAGGCCTGACTTTCGCCACCACGAAAACGAAACCTCAATAGTGGAAGTTGGAAAATCCTGATTTATTAAACTTCTTTTGGATAAAGAGGAAAACTCTTGATTCTTGAGACGTTTTAGAGCACAACAGACAGGCCTAAGGTCAAAGGCTGGTTATAGAAAGCAGTAACGTTAGGTTATGTGTTAAAAATTGTGCAGAATGCAAATCAGACACCTCTCTGTTTTCAGTAAGAGGAAGCAATCGGGTTCCTGTGTAATATCCAGTTATTTATTTCAGCATAGTGTATTTGGTAGTTATATTCTAAATATCCATTACACCAACAGGGACTTTAATGACATTGCATTCAAATACATAGACTTTAATATGGAGTTGGGCCCCCTTTGCAGCTATAACAGCTTCCACTCTTCTTGGAAGGCTTTTGGAGTGTTTCTGTGGGAATGTGTGCCCATTCATTCATTCTGTAGAGAGTTTATGAGGTCAGGCACAGATGTTAGACGAGAATGCCTGCCTCGCAGTTTCTGTTCCAGTTCATCCCAAAGGTGTTGGATTGGGTTGAGGTCAGGAGTCTGTGCGGGCCAGTCAAGTTCTTCCACACTTAACTCATCCAGCCATGTCTTCATGGACCTTGCTTAGAGTGCTGGGGCACAGTCATTCTGGAATAGATAAGGTTCTTTCCTAAACTGTGTCCACAAAGTTGGAAGCATGGTCTTGGTATGCTGGAGTATTTAGATTGCCTTTCGCTGGAAGTAAGGGCCCGTGCCCAAACCCTGAAAAACAGGTGCGTCGCGATACTTTTGTCCATATAGTGTGTGCATGTGTGTGGGCGCATTGATGAGCTCGACCCAGGAGATAAGGAACTAAATGGACATTGTTTACTATGATAAGTCCACAGACAGTGTAGAGCTCTTGTGACACTGGATGTAATGATGGGGAGTTTTAAACGATCACTGAGTATCAGTTCCTAGTGGAAATTATTGATCCCCATTCTTGAAAATGACAAAAGGGAATCTTTCACAATACTGTCAGCATTACCCAAACAAATAAAATATATCACTAAGACTGAAAAGCAATTAACATTGCACTATACAGGGGTAGGCAATGTGTCATCCAGTGCTGTTTTTAGGTAGACAGTAGATAATAAGAGTTCGTTATGCATAAGCATGTGGTGCTTATTTATTCTTCACCAGATATGGAAACACACTGGACTCAGACTCACATGCTGGTCTTTATCCAGCAGAAAAGAGACAGAGCATTAGTGGAGGAACATTCGTGTCATACCTTTAATTATAGTGCTTGGATAATATGAGGAACTGACATGTGATAGTTGAGTGTCTGAAGGGTAATGCGTGTTTGTCTCTCTCTGTCCTCCAGGTCATGGGCTCCATGTTCCGCAGTGAGGAGGTGTGCCTCGTGCAGCTTTTCCTACAGTCTGGTGCAGCCTACAACTGCGTCAGTGAGCTGGGAGAGCTGGGCATCGTCGAGTTTAGAGATGTGAGCATCTGGATGATTTACATTTCCCCTGCCATCTGCCCTTCTGGCCTTCATATTAATATACAGAAAGTTGTTCATTGCACAATCATTGACATTTATCCCTTAGACACTTATATTTAAAGCTTAAGGTTGTCCCAGTACCAGAATTTGGACGGTGATTGTAGCATCACAATTGTAGCACCATAGTGCTTGTTACTGATACCACTGATCTATAATACTGCTGATGTTCTGAAACCATTTGGACTTTTTCTTTTTCAATCTCAGCTGAATCCAAACGTGAATTCGTTTCAAAGAAAGTTTGTCAGTGAGGTGAGAAGATGCGAAGAGCTGGAGAAAACCTTTGGTGAGCATCTCACATGTTTTAAAAGTTGTACAAAATGTATGTCCCCCCACCTGTCATTCAGGTACCTTAATGCTAGCTGTTGGGGGGTTAACTTTTTGGTTTTTTTTGCTTGAAATACAGCATTTCTGGAGCAGGAGATTACACGCTCCCTCTCCCCATCCTTCAAGTCACCCCTGCAGGAGCCTGTGCCAACCCCTCCAGCCCCTCAGCCCAGGGAGTTACTCACCATAGAGGAGGAGAGCGAACGACTGGCTCGTGAACTCAGGGAGGTGTGTGAATAGCAATTTCAGAAAGTTCAAACAGTGTATAGATTTATTTGTGGTTGTAATTTGTTTGTGTGTTGCTGTTTACTTTTACAGGTGTCCAGGAACCGAGACAGTATACGAGCTCAGCTGACCCAGCTGTGTCAGTATAGAGGCGTGCTCAATCAAACACACTCACTGACAGCCTCTCAGGTCAAACTCCAAGACATCTGCTTGTTTCCATACGCAGTACTGTGCAAAAGTCTTGAGACACCCCTTATTTCTTCATATTTTGCTTCCAAAGAGCCAGATTTTCTTAATTTTTCATGTAGTCCTGAAACACAGTCATCTAGGCTTCCTGAAGGACTTTCAAAAGCTACTTTCAGTCCAGACTCTGAACCTGACCAGTTTCAGAGTAATGTTTTTTTGTTTGTTAAGCCACACAGTGACCTACATCTGAATCATTTAAGCAGAACAAAGCCTAAACCAGTGAAGAAACAGGTGCAGATAATTCCAGATGATCAGGCGGTGATCAGTATACTGGTGGTGCTGAATG
>JBBPCY010000032.1:17304256-17328071 GCA_037974405.1 Brachyalestes nurse | reverse complement strand
GGCGGAGCAGGATGATCAAAGCAGGCTTTACACATATCGCAATTTCTAGCCACTGCAGGACCATAATCAGGCTAAGGAAACTCCTATTAATGTTAAAAAATCTCACAAAGTAAAATTTTCATGTCATGGGACCTTTAATGGTATAACATACAAGGTTAAAGTGCAGATAGCAACAACCCAAATTAGTACTTGCATGCTAGACCTAATAACTAAGCTTTCTATCTACAGTCATTGTCTTGAAGAATAAAACTGTTCTTGGCTAAATTAAATACAATATTAAAGTGATTTTAAGCCATGCCCTTAGTTTATGGTAATGTCAGGTTCAGGAGATTTAAATTTCTTTACTTCTGTTTTGTGGTGTTAGTAAAGATGTCTCTACACTTATGAATGACTAAAAAGAAGAACCAGATTGCGTTTTGTTGCTCAATAAGATAGCAGGTCTGTTATTTGACTGTTTAGAGAACCCGTGAGTCAGAGAGAATTGGTTCTTACTTAAGTTTGACCGTTTTGTTTCTGTTTCAGGGTGAGATGGTGCAGTGGACAGTCTTCCTCATCTCCTACTGGGGAGATCAGATTGGACAAAAAGTCAAGAAGATTTGTGATTGGTGGGTTGTGGTGTTTGACCTCTATTATAACTGCTAGCTTCTCTAATTGGTGACCTTACAGATAATTTAAATAGACCACAAACAACTTCACTTGATGATCATAACACAGTCTAATACATTAGACCAACATTCAATTCAACCAACACATGCTTTTATAATTCAGTGTCAGTTCTAAATTGTCTGGTCTCTTCTGTTGCACAGTTGGTGTTTACAACACAAATTCTCCGTTACATTGATTGTCAGAGAAACGTTGATGATGCAAGCTTTAACATTTGCTAATAATTTAACATAATATATGTATTATACACAATAACTGATAATTTAATAACTGATCATTTTGACAACGAAGGAAAGGTACATTTACTTTTGTGTTAAAGACGTTTAAAATGAATACCTCAGATAGGAATTAGAGGAGGTGAGATAGAAAATAAGCTGGATATAAAAGAGATGTTTAGTCTGTGATAATAAATGTTATATGTTTTAATGACATTTTCCTGTTTCACACATTTATTCCAGCTTCCACACGCAGATGTTTCCGTATGCAGAGAGCCAGGCAGAAAGACAAGACATTCTGAATGGACTGCAAACCAGAATTGAGGATATCAAATCAGTAAGCAAAAAGAGTTTCTGTTTTGAAACACAAACTTGATACCATGACTAGTCTGAAAGGCATCACCTCATGATCCAAGAAACCTGATACTTTGTGTTTTGTGGTGAGGAAAGAGGAGAGCTCAAACCTTTCTGTTTCCTCATTTCTGAAAGTGTTCGGCTTGTTTCCTCTTTTCTTTCACATCTCTATCTCTGCCTACCCCCAACTTTTTTGGAGGTTCCCTCATGTTCTTCAGGCATTGCAGTAGTTATGGAGGACGCCATTACAAAAGCTTTTCTGTTGGAATCTTGAGATTAAAGGAATAGTCTGGCAAGAAGAAACATATAAATGTACACACATTTGCACCTGTACTAGAAGTAGTTGATCAGGCAAGACATGTTTCGCGTCCGTTTTTTTATTTAGTGTTGAAGCTACAAAACCAGTGTTACTAACACTGACTAGAAGTCAGTAGTCACATCATTTCTGTAAATACATCCTCAAAACTTCTCTGAACCAGCTCAAAGCTGCTGTATTTCCCATTCGCCTACACTATGAACTTTTGTCATTGTTTTTAATTATTGTTTACAGTAAGTCATACTGTGTCCTAAACTGCAGCCACAAGGCTGCGGCACCTTAATAAAGAGCTAGATTTCGAAGTTTTGGGGATATATTTTAAAAAATGATTGTGTTTATTTACCGTGTACAGGTAAGCTGTCAGAATTGTTCCTGACGATTGACAGTATAAAAAAAAGTGATGGATGAAAAGAAATGGGAGTATTGCATTAAGGGTAAAGGATACGTTCTGTCAGATGCAATGAATTTCTAGCAATTAGCATTAAACAGATGTCATTATTTAAATAGATGCTTTCATTCATTGTTCGCATGCCATGATTACTTTAGTATTAGTTTTATGGGGGTTTTTACACAATTTTCCTTTTGAAATTATGTTGAAATTGTGTACTTGTAAAATCTAATTTTTGAAATGTGTTTCTCGGCTTCCCAAAGTGCTTACACTGTAAAGCAACTTTAACAAGCCAGAAAATCTTGAAAAGAAATAAGAATTCACTTGACTATGTAAGATAATCTAGTTTTAAGAAAACTTAACAAGTAAAGGTTGGCAGATAATTGAGTCTAGTATTGTTTTTCTTGTTTTTGTCTTTATTTTGCTTATTTTTCATGCAAAGATATTTTGCAGTGCAAGTGTGACACACCCATGGGCTTCTTCTTGTGTGACAAAGTGCACTCCAGTTGACAAAGCTAGTGAGTGAATGTGTGAAAAAATACACTGTATAAAATTCTCTCTCTCGTTCCCTTTCTCTGCCCCTTTAGGTGATGAATGAAACCGAGCAGTACCTGCAGCAGCTGTTGATGCGCGCTGTGGCCGTGTTGCCCCAGTGGCGTGTGCGGGTACAGAAATGCAAGGCCGTTCAAATGGTGCTGAATCTCTGCAGCCCCTCTGTCACGGAAAAGTGCCTGATTGCTGAGGCCTGGTGTCCAGTCAGACAGCTTCCGACCCTGCAGAGTGCCTTGCGAGAGGGAGGGGTGAGTGTTGAACACTATAATCTTTTAACATTTTTTTTCTTCAAGGAAGGCTTAAATCAAATTGATAATGGTGCCCAACAGTGAGCCAGCAAGAGCCAAATGATCTCTGGTCTCGTTATTCTACAATGTAGTCAATAATAAAAGCAAAGTAAATCGTTGAATGAGAAGATGTGTCCAAATTTTGACTGGTAGTGCACGTTTCCCCAGAAAAATGTTCATGGTCGATCACAGGTGTTCTTATCAATCAGGCCCTGCAATATTAGATGTTACTGTGTAAAACTAATCAAACTATTCTTTAACTAATTGTTTGCCACAGTAGGAAAGAATTTAGTTTCTCTGAACACAAATGGAGCTACTGTTGAGAGGCTCGACAATCTTTACTGAACACCGGTGAAACAGCCACTCTGATGAACTGTAGCACACAGTTGTTCTTTTTGTTCCAACAACTGTGTTTAGCTTGTTTTAATTAAAAATCATTTTAGTATTTTATGCATGTTTTATGGAATTTTTTTCTTAGTTGCCAATTTTCTTTTTGTTGGGTGGGATTTTTACTGGCATTCTGTAAAACTTGTCCAACCTCATAACAGCAACTTCAAAAGAATGCATTTGCAGGAAGGAACTGGTTGGGCTTTAAAAACAACAAACAAATAGATGAAAAGAACATGTGAGAACAGCTCTAAGTGCAACACGTGAGCTAGTAACTAAATAAATTAAGCTTTTGATTTGAAAGATTAATCAAAATCACACACATTTTCTGTTTCTCTCTCTCACTTATAGAGGAAGAGTGGTAGCGGTGTTGAATCATTCTATAATCGTTTGCCCGCGGCCGCCTCGCCTCCTACCCTTTTTCCCACTAATGCCTTCACTGCAGGATTCCAGAACATAGTAGACGCTTATGGAGTAGCCAGCTATAGGGAGGTCAACCCAGGTAAACCCACACATGCACATACACAAGAACCCAAGGTACATGGTAAACCGCAAAATAGGTCCCGCATTCCCCTATTTTAATCTTCTTTCCCTCT
Source organism: Brachyalestes nurse (assembly GCA_037974405.1). NCBI lineage: Eukaryota > Metazoa > Chordata > Actinopteri > Characiformes > Alestidae > Brachyalestes > Brachyalestes nurse. The sequence continues at coordinate 17,324,313 of JBBPCY010000032.1, read as the reverse complement.
TTTTTTTTCTCTCCACAGCTGTGTACACCATCATTACTTTTCCTTTTCTGTTCGCTGTGATGTTTGGGGATGTGGGGCACGGCATTGTCATGACATTATTCGCTCTCTGGATGGTTCTGGAAGAGAAGGACCCCAAACTGAGAAAAAACAACAATGAGGTACAACGCACATACGATGTCAAACTATTTTCTTAACTATTCCATCTAGGCATAAATAAATAGAAGGTTTAAAGCAAAAGCATATTTACATTATTTTCACTTTAACCTAAATTGAGAAGCTCCAGCTAAGACATAACCATAAAAATATGCTTAAGTTTCCATCTTCCTAATAAGTATTGTTAAAACCTGCATGCCTGAATCATCAAATGCTTGTCTCCAATCATGACAAAGTTGTGGTTGTGTCAAAGAGTGAAAAAAGAACCATAAAGTTTATTTTGTATTACTAAACAAATTTACATGCTGAACTGTCGCTTCAACCCCAGCACACTTTCATTATCCTGTTTTATCTTTTCTTCAGGTAAGTGGCAGCATGTGCTTAATTTGTTAGTTTTTTCCTTTGGTTGTCAGATCTGGCGTATGATGTTTGGAGGCCGTTATCTGATACTGTTGATGGGTCTTTTTTCCATCTACACTGGGGCCATTTATAATGAGTGCTTTAGCAGAGGCCTCAGCACCTTTTCATCTGGCTGGCACATACGACCCAATGCGCAGTTCTACAACTGGACGTATGTCGCACACGTACACTTTTATCATTGCATTTTTTCAGTGCTACAGTATTGTGTACATTAATAAATTTGTCTTGTTAGGGAGGAGACATTCAGAGTGAATCCTCTTCTCTCACTGGATCCGAATGTGACTGGAGTTTTTACTGGACCCTACCCTTTCGGAATTGATCCGGTAACTCTCTTTCTTAGTAGCAGAAATATTAATTTTGGGTGTTTTTCAAATCAAGTAGGTTCATCATCATTTCAACCAGATACACAGTACCCAGTGAAACGAAACTACATGCCTCCAGGACCACAGTGCAACACAAGAACAGAAACAGAGACACAAGTTCAGACACGCCAAAATACACAGAGTGCAGGTAGAAAGAGAGTGCAAGAAAAACACAAGATCAACAGGGCAGGACAGTTTGTGCTGTCGACAGCTACAGTACTAGTTTGTACGAATATGTTGTTATTGTTAATGTTTCAGTTACATAAACATTTTAACTTTCTTTTTTGTTTTACCCAGTATTAGGTGCACCTGTCTTGTACCAAAACTCCACCAACTATATCGGTGCACTTTGCTATGCACAATTTATCTGCCAACCGCTACCCTGACCAACCGCTACCCTGACCAACGCAAGACCAGATATTTGGGTTATAAATAATAAATAATAATACATTTTATTTATAAGCGCCTTTCACAACACTCCAGGTCACTTTACAGAAGTTATTCAGAAATAAAAATTAAAGAATAGATACATTAAATTAAGAATACATTTCAAAGAATGAATTATATTACAAAGAAAAGTCCTTTTTTAAAACAGTCAGTGGATTGTGTTGCCCTCAGATGGACTATTATGGACTATTTTTATTGCCAGTGCAGTGTGTGAGATGCAGGCATTTTAGGCAGAGTGGCTTTGTGGGGGTTTTACACATATCAGTGTCACTGCTTGGTTGAGAACCAATAAACAGTGCATCAGCTGTGCAGAAACATGTACAGCATATAGTCAGTAATTAGAAACCTACAAAATGAACAAATATGGTAAATGTACCTGATAGGTTTTAGATATCACACAGTTAACTGTAAACTCTGTTTTTCTCAGATTTGGGGAATGGCTAGTAACCACCTGACATTCCTCAACTCCTACAAGATGAAGATGTCCGTCATCATCGGAGTCATCCACATGACGTTTGGTGTCTGCCTATCGTTGTTTAACTACTTGTGAGTGGGCCTGTGTATTTGCTCACATACTGAAAATGTCTTTACTTCATTATTGTTTGCTTATAAGTGTCTTGTAGGAACATGAGGTCTCTCTTTCCTAGTCATTGCCATATATTTAGTATTGTTAGTTTTACAGTGATAAATAGAATCACAGTATTTGTTAGACAGTGTCCCTTTTAAAATTACATTGAAATTGTACAAATGTATTGATGATCCAGAATTTTTCAGTTTCAGTCTCTCATTCTCATTCGCCCTCCTTCTCATTCTGACTCTGTAGGCACTTTGGGGAGATAAGCAGTGTGTTTCTGGTGCTGATCCCGGAGTTGTGTTTTATGCTGTGCTTGTTTGGTTATCTCATCTTCATGGTCATTTTTAAGTGGGTGGCCTATGGACCCTTGCACTCAAACGAAGCGCCCAGTATTCTCATCCACTTCATAGACATGTTCCTGTTTGCAGACAACAAAGAAAACCCACCACTGTACCAAGGCCAGGTTTGTGATTATATATTTTTTCGTCAATATAGTATTGTCAGGACTTGTATGGACCACTACAGTGTAATACTGGCTTCCACAAGGAGAGGTCTGGGAATGATTAAGCAAAGAACCGACTTTTGAAATCATAAACTGCTTAGCTAAACAGATGCTAAATAGTGTTCTCGGGTGTCTAAGACTTTAACATGGCACGGTATACCTCACTGAAAGCTTATATTTACCATTTTCAGTGTAGTCTTTATATGGTTAACAAGAAAGACCAAAAGAAAGGTTTGGAAGTGCTTAGGCTTAAGGTTAGGTTTTTGTAATTGTATTTGAAATTGTTTTAGTGATGCCTGGGCCTGAATGTTTTCTAGTCAAATTGAATTCTTGTTAAACTGCTTTTGCTGCTGTTACTCTGTAGGTGACTGTGCAGAAGGTTCTGGTGATTTTGGCTGTGTGCTCAGTTCCTGTGCTGCTTCTGGGGAAGCCAATCCATGAGTATGTCACATACAAGAGAAGAAGACACCAACCCACTGTAAGTGTGGGTGTGTATATATATATGTGTGTGTGTGTGTGTACTTTGAGTGTACTTGGATTTTGACCACTCCATTATTCCACAGGGTGACAGACGCCCCTTGCTGTCAGAAAATGGCTCCATAAACCAACAACAGGGAGAGACAGAGACAAGAGAAGAGGAGGAGGTGAGTAGGGGGCAGGGGAAAGACCAGTAGGAATAAACCCAAATCATTTATCAGTATTGGTGTAAGGGTACATCCATTTTTAAGTTTGAGTTGGAGATGTAATTAGATTTTATGTCTTTGCTTTAGTTATATACCACACAGGTTTGGCTCAGGTGTATGAACACTCCACACTTCCTAGAAATCCTTAAAGTAACCTAAAAAAACCCCAGTCAATTGATCCTGAGAAAACATTTAAGGCGAACCAAGATAGTACTTGCCAATTCAAGTTGATGTAAGAAAAAATTGTTAGTTATTCTAAGCATAAGGTTTGAATCATCCACTTCACCCCTCCCGTCTCCTGAGGCAACATCAGGTAAACTGCAGGTGCCTGGAGACTAAACACAAAACTGACTAAACCCAAAGCAAAACTGTTTGTATTTAGGCTCACAACTAGGGGTGTAACGATATGCCCAGGTCACGATACGGTACGTATCTCGATACTGGGTTCATGATACGATATATATCACGATATTTTGAACAAAATTTAAAAATGAAACCGAAATTCAAATAACAGATTTATTTCAAAAACATTAACAAATTTCAATAACTTATTTTTGTTGTACATACAATACACATTTCAAGTTTTAATAAAAAAAACCTTCTGTATTCAAAACAACAACTGAATGTTAATTTCTGAGCTGGGAGATGTAGGAGAGGCTGCAGGGGTAATCTGGATCTGAATAGGGCTGGAAATAGCGGTGGCTGATAATGGTGGCTGGGTTTATTTGAGAAACCAGGGAGTGTATCAGGACTGGATCAAACGCTTTGATGGGCCTGTTGGTGTATAAATGTTATAATAATGTCATAATATGCAAATTACATAAGTACATTTATACTCCATATAAACTTTGTGTCATGCCCAACATTTTCTCTGTCTTTAACCCCTTTTAAGCCACAAGCTTTTGAAATATTGATGTCATATCTAGGTTTTAAAAAAACCCTGGCGCTAAAAGGGTTAAACTACCGTCATATGTAAATGTATCGGCAACACTACGATACATATCGTGACATTTTTGTATCACGATATTTCGTACCGCGATATATCGTTACACCCCCACTCACAACAGTCTAGCAATCACAAAAAACAAAGTTCTCTATAATCGTAAAGAGGGATAATGAAATTACTAGAATTTGCTCCTGTGAATTAGACTCTGGCCTCTGTTATGTATGTATGTATGTGTGTGTGTGTGTATGTAGAGGACATGAGTCCCCCTTCTCAGTTGTTGACCATCCCAGAACTACTGCCTACCACTGTGGCTCTCGTTTCATGAATTCTCTCTGGCTTGGGCATGTGCTTAGCAAGGCACCACCCCTTTTCCAGCTAATTTTGATCAGAAGTGTTCAGATGCCTAGTTTGATCACTAGTATCCACTAACGACAACATGGACTTATTAGTTTCAGCCAAGTTACTTTCGTCTGTATTGCTGAGTTAATTTTACTGAACTTGTCTTTTTCTCTCCCTCTTGCCTCTCTTATCTTTTTGGTCAGCAGGAGTTTGATGGGGCCGATGTTTTTATGCATCAGGCCATCCACACCATAGAGTACTGCCTGGGATGCATCTCCAACACTGCTTCATACTTGCGTCTCTGGGCTCTCAGTCTGGCTCATGCCCGTGAGTGTGTGTGTATGTTTGTGTGTGTGTTGGTTTTAACAGTGAGAATTAGATTTTCTTGTCTAAGATAAATGCCCTCTTGTGTGTATAATTAAATCTGAAAGACTCAGATACTGATATGAGCCTCGGGGCCTTTTTTCAAATCCAGGAGCAAGATTTTCAAGTTTAAATGTTTTTTATGAAGAACATGATGCAAAATTACTTTTAACTTGTCTCCCCCTGTATGTGTTCTGCAGAGCTGTCAGAAGTTCTCTGGGTGATGGTGATGAGTAAGTCCTTCTTACAGACTGGATATGTGGGAAGTGTCATCGCGGCTGTTGTATTTGCAGCCTTTGCTGTCCTGACCATTTCTATTCTTCTTGTAATGGAAGGGCTCTCTGCTTTTCTCCATGCTCTGCGACTTCATTGGTGAGACAAACGCACACATGAGCTTTACCCCAGCATGTGTTTTGCAATTGCTCATTTAAAAAATTAAAAAACTCCTCTCTCTTTCTCTTTCTCTTTCTCTTTCTCTCTCCCTCTTTCCAGGGTGGAATTTCAGAACAAGTTCTACAGTGGAACGGGCTACAAGCTCAGTCCCTTTGCATTCTCCTCCATAATTGGTTTCTCTAAAGATGATTGATGGCCAGTATCAAATATTTGTGCTTAGAGTCTGCAAATTGCAAATAATGTATTTTAATCCAAACATTTCAAATATGGCATTCCTAAAGTTATCAGGACTCCAGCTGTCATCCTGAAGGTTTACGAACCTCTTTGAGACGTGTCTACATGACAGGAGGTCTTTTATGCTGCTCTTTATGAATTGTTTTCCATATTAAAAAATTGTTCTAGAAACAGACACATAATGCATTCCACAGAGTTCATTCAAAAATAATGAGCACTGAATGTAACTCAGGGATATTTTATCCATCCTGACTTGTCTGTGTGTAGCAGTAAGGTTTTCAGGGAACTTTAAATAGGCCAAAGTAATGCTTTTGATCAAGTGAAATGATTTTTTTTTTACTTTAAAAATGTTAATCGGTGAATTGAATACTGTTGGTATGATTTTATAAAGGGATTTCATTCTTGCTTGCAATTGCAAAATCTTTTTTTTTTTTTACATTAATTTGCAGATTCATTGTCTTGCATGAAGTCATTTTAATGAAGCCCAGCTTCCTTTAACAATGAAGTAAGATTTGTCAATGAATATAAGGTTGAAATAAAAGCCTTGTTCCAACACAAGTCTCATAATTGTTGGTGTAAAATGTTGGTTTAAAGAAGTTTAAAACAAAGTAAAACATAATATTCATGAAAAATAGAGCTAGAGGTGTATCAAGAGCAAATCGGAGCATATCGTTTCCAAATCGGTATCCCTTGTCTTGTTCATTTTTGTGTTTACACACCAGGGTAATGGTGGTAGGTGGTACTCCGGACCCATTTGGTAACCACAGGTGTCATGTAACTATAAACTTCTAATCCAGGGGTGTCAAGACTTACTCACAAAGGGTTGGCTTGGTTTTCTTTCCCAAAAAGCAGGAGCTCCTGCAGCCCCACCACCCGTCTGTGTAAAGATTTGACACCCATTTTTGGTGATGCCGCTGGCTTGATCCAAAGGAAATTATTTTTTTAACGAGGAAAAAATTTCCTCTTGCATACCTCTGTTAACCTGGTATCTAATCCACATTAAAGCAAAATCTGGTTAATTAAACTTCTATATGTATGTAGTTTGGTACATGTAAAAAAACAGAATAAAATAAATATATATCATTTTTTTCTTCTTTTTCTATTATATTTTACCCGATTTTTTCTATTTTATTCAGTATTTATAATTCTGTATTATATATTCTATATTATATAATTCTCTGACACGGCAAGGACTGCACCTAATTTCGTTACAATGACAATAAAGGGATTCAGAATTCCAGAATTATTTGCACCCTGGGAAAAAGCTCTGGGGGGATGGGCTACATCAAATGAATGTCCACATTGCAGGTTGTACAGCATTACGTCCCACATCAGATATAAATAGAGCAACATTTGCGGACCATGAGTGAGCCGAATGATTAAACTGGCAGCAAAAGAGACGAGTGTTTTCTTAAAATGGATTGTGGCTTGCAGTCAGTGGGTTTTGTTCTTCAGTCACAGCTGTATTACTTATCAACAGAATCTGTTACTATATTGCGTTTGTAGCTGCTGTATTTGTGATGGCCTGTTTTTCCATAAGTTGTACAGCCATCATCACACCTATAGGTGGCGCCAGTCCGCACTTTCATGACATTACCAAGGAAACGTAGTGACGTAGTAACGCGGGAATTGGAAGTTACACACTCTTAAATGAAATGTTCAAAACCTCTATTTAATAAATAGTGTAACTTACACATACCACCATGGGCCAGGAGTTCCACGTACTGAGGTGTTTCTCTTGTCAGACGTTTCAAGTACAGCAGGTAAGAGCGAACTAATTCTTTGTTTTGTTTTAAAAACGAGCTGCAGCTTTAGCAGTTAACTGTTAGCTAACAGTGTGTATCTGAGGTAACATAAATGTTGTTTTTAAGAGAACATTCTCCTTTAAAGACAGTTCTAGTATGCTTTTTATCAGGCAAACCTCTCTGCTGTGCTCTGGGAAGTGAAGAACAAGCTACCATTGCCATTTATTTGCCAGATCTGATAAGTTAGTTACCCCAATTACACTTAACGTTATATGGACAAAAGTATTGGGACGAACCTGTTGCTCAGGGCCATTAACTCCATATTGAAGTGAAGGGCGATCTTAATATTTTAGCATGCCATGACATTTTGGACGACGCCATGCTTCCAACTTTGTCGACACAGTTAGGAGAAGGATGTTTTCTCTTCTAGCATGACCGTGCCCCAGTAAACAAACCAAAGTAAAACATGGTTGCATTAGTATGATATGAAAGAACTTGACAGGCCTCAAACTCATCCAACACCTTTAGCAAGAACTGGAACAAAGATTATGAGCCAGTCTTTCTCGTCCAAACTTAGTGCCTGACCTCATAAATGCTCTACAGAATGAATGGGCACCCACAGAAACAAATTTCACAGAATCATGTGGAAAGCCTTACAAGAAGAGTAGAAGCTACTAAGGGGGGACCAGCTCCATATTGAAGTCTGTGTTTGAATGCAGTGTCATTAAAGTCCCTGTTAGTGTAATGGTCAGGCGTCCCAATACTTTTGTCCATATAGTGTATTTTCTAAGCGTTTGCATTGCCTCGTTATGTTATAGCTCTGGGAATGCTTGTGAAGGCTACCGCGAACGGTTTACTGCTGCTTAGCTTGACCTTGCTTGGCCTTTCTCAACACAAGTCCAGCAGGTACTTTAGCTGCTTTGTGTAAGAGTGGCTGAGAGAGAAAAGACCCTGGTGCCAAACTCTGTGGTCATAATAAAATAAGACAATTTGTTAAACAAAGAGCCAATTGACGTAGACAGATGACTGTCCTAATCTTCTGATGCCCTTAAGTTTTCGATTCAACAGGTGTTGGTCCAGGACAATACCCATTCACAGCAGCGAGGGACATCAACCTTAGTAACGAACTCAGTGTTTGTTTTCCAACTAAGCTGCAATATTGTTTTTCTTACAGGTCAAAAAGATAAAAAAATGGAGTTGCAAGATGTGTGGAGAAAAACAGTCCCTCATAAAGGTGTGAAAGTAGCCTTTTATATTGAACTGAAGTACATTTGGTTTATTTTTTCCATAGTTTTGTTTTTTATTTCTTGCAGGAATATGGGAGAGGATCGGGTGCCGACTGTAGACGGCATGTTCAGAAGTTGAATTCCTTGCGAGGAGAACTGCTGGAGGTAGAGCAGGAAAGAACCTGGGCGCAGTGGTAAGGGAATCATTTGATGAGATAATACACTGTTTTGGATTTATAGTGAAGGTATGTGGTCTGTGTGTAACTCGTATTTTGTAATGTTGAAATTTCTGCCAGTCTGACTATCCCCCTCTCTTTTAAAGGGAAAATGAGGAGGGTGGGAATGAGGATGGCTTTGGTGAGGAAAATCAAAGTTGTGAGCAACAGGTATGGCTTGTTTTGTGCTTCTTTTTCAGTCCTTTTTATAGATAGCAGCACAAGTCTCATATTCGTCCTTACCTTTCAGGGCGAGGTGCTGGCTGTAAGCCGTTGGAGCAAATATGTGGATCAGACAGATGGTGGGCTGAGAGATGAAGAACATGAGGAAGATGAAGAAAATATTTACACAGAGAGAGCGAGGTTTAGAAGTTGTGGTAAAATCAGGTCAGTCCAGTTATGTAGTCATTAATGCACAGCACATTTACCAAAAGTCAATTGCAAAACTCCATACTCTGCAGTTAAACCTTATCTCAGGAACAGTGTTACGCACAAAGTGGATCAGATTACTGTTTGGTCTGGAAACGAGTCAGATCCCTTTCAGATGAAAAACAAGTTATTTCAGTGTTACTGTTCATTTTCAGCAAAAAGAGGAAAAAAAGCTTCACCTTAAAAGATGATTTAAACACATTCGATGAGGATGAGGGCATTGATCCTGCTCATTGGAGGGCCAAGAAGCCATTTCAGGTAAATATCTTCACACTGGTTTTACTGTCTATTAAATTATTCAATAATATACTGACTGAAATTGAATGTCAGTGCAAAAATATCATAACTGTGACAGTAAATTTGAATGTGGTGTGTCTTTTTGAAAGAGAATATATTTTTTTTAATATTATGCAAAAAATCATGAAAATCATGGCATATTAGTGTGGGGGAATACTTTCTAAAATTAACCTCCAAACTAAATTGCTTATTATTTCAGGCACGTCAGAGTGGCAGCTTATTCAGATCGTCGTCTGCAGTGGAACATTCCTCCAAAGTGTCTCTATTTATGAACACAAGCCCCAAACCTTCAGCAGTTTGTACTTCACCTGCATCAGTGAGCTCTAAACATATTGATATGTACACTGATACAAATGCTGTGGGTGTATGCACTGGTACAAATGAGCCACCTTCTTACAATCATCATTCTTCAGTGCCTGCCACAAAATCCAAGAATGCCTCTTCCTTTTGTCAGAAGCGGGAAGCTGAAGGCTCTAAGTGGACTAGGTTTCTTACTTCTCCCTCTGTTGAGGAGGACAAGGATGAGACAGAAGTTGACAACTGTGCTCAAGCGAGTTCTCAGGGGACTGATGCTAAAGTGCCCCGCTCACCATCTGCTTCAAGACCAGGGATGTCTATATCCACAGTTACGCAAACAAACACAGGCCATTTGAGCGGGGAAGGAAGTGTTTGTTCAAGAGCTCCGGGCCTCGAACTAAGCAACAGGAGTAAGAGTGTTTTGGAGAAATTGAGCCAATGTATGATTAGGACGACCTCTAAAAGTTCTACATTTGCATCAGAGGCTGCTGATTCTCAGAGCCCTGTGTGTCTTCAGCAACCACCTATGAAAAGGCCGTGTCCTGTTTTTTCTATTAGCACTTTGTTCCATACAGATGAGGATTTTGATGACTCATTTTAACCTGGCATTGTTGTGGCTCCCACGATGTACCCAGAATTAAATTTTTCAAAGAATGAATCATTTTACACTCCATGTACTCTAGAATAACCCAGGCAAACCAATATTTGTGCAGATATGTTTCATTTTATTTGACAGGCAGGACAAGAAACTGTGAAAGTAAGGAATATAACAATAATTCCTATTCATCGTGACTAACAAAAATACTCCAGAGTTTTTCAAAGTGTCTTATGAGTAAATGTTAAAACAACGATTGCATTTCAGACATACATGAACATTTTGTGAGAGACATCTTTTTGTTCCTTCATGTTTTACCAATATGCAAAGTTAGTCAATTATATCTCTGTTCTGTTTGGATTAAATGACATTTTTAGTTTTATGTAGTCCGTCAATGTGTGTAAGTGCCAAGTTGTATCTCGTTAAAGACAAATATTGATAAAAGTTAGAAATCAGCGTTATCCAAAATGCCTGAGTAATTTATATTGCCCACAGTATGAAAGGAATTAGTTATGTTTTTAGGAAAGGCAGAATTGGTAAAGATTGCTATAGTGTCAGCCAGGGGTTTTCGAAATTATTTGTAAATATAACCCCTATTTTTCTCGGCCCTTTCACTTTCGTGGGCCAGGCTGTTTGGAGTACTGGATGGTGTCCAGGGCAGCTCCAATGTCGTAGCTCTTGGTGTGGAGCAGCCTGGTCAGCCAGCCACCTTCGTCAGTGAAGCCCATGGACAACATCTGAGACAGGGACTCCACCAGCCGAGGGTCTGCATCTAAAAAAGGAAGATAAGAGTGTGTGAGTAATATGATTCAATTGTAGGACCAAAAGCTAGCAAAAGCTAAAACTTTGACATATTACATAATGTAGAGAACAAACAAGAACAGAACTTCTTTGGTATTTTTTCACATTGTACCTTGTGGCAGGTGTGGGTACAGGGCAGCCTCACGTAGACCGGTGGGGCCTTGGTTAGGGGTGGGGTTGGTGCTTAGGGGGGAGGGACGGTCCTCCACCACCTCTTGTCCATCCACCTCCATCCTGAGTGACTGCAGCTCACCTGTGGATGGATCCACTTCCTTAGAGCTCAGATGGGTCCATTCCTCATCATTACTCTGGTCCTGAAAGAAAAAAAAATGTAGTTGGTTTACTGGGAACAATTAAAAAAAAATAATAATAATGCAAGTTCATGGTTTTTGCATCCGACCACGCCGGCATTCTATATATGGTTCACTTACCCTTGCCCCCTCATTCATACTCCCAGCACTGCTTGAACTCACTGGGCCTCCTTCCACCCCTCTGGAAAGAAGGCCTCCTGAACCACCATCACTCCGGGCACTAGGCGGTCCACTTGAAGCAGGAGGAGTTGGTGTTACTTTGGCCCTTCTCCCTTCATGCTCGACGTCAATGTCCACATCTATACCTGTGGAGAAATTAGTTCAGTTATTAAACAAATATACAGGAGTCATTCTGTTAGCATGTGCAGTACATGATTTATGCAAAAGAGACGTTTTATCATGGAGTGCTTTTTCATGTGAGATGGTGACTGGCAGGGCACCTACCGAGGGGGCTCAGCATGGCAGCCACACCCTCTCCGATGTTCTTCAGGTACTCCATGTTGGCCTGGGAAGAGCTAGAAACTCCTGTTGAAAGGTAGAAGTGGTTTTGGTACAGGGTTGATAGATAATGAAAGAGTCAACAGTGAAAAGTGATCCACTGACACCTGACTTGCTTCTGACCACGAGTAGAAGAGTACAGTATGGCATTGATGATGCTAATTCAAGGTCATCAGCTAACAGACTACACTAGGTATTCAAAACATGGGTGTTCTGAAAGTGCCCTGGCTTGGTTGAGAGATTCCATGACTACTCCATCTTTGCATATAGTTTAATCTAAAGCCACTTAAACTCATTTTTGTCAAAATCTTTGTGTGCATAGTCTGCTTCCTTCACTCTTTGCTCAAAAACAACTAACATTTGGCTTGGAGCAATGTCTGGTTGCAACGGGAACCTACCGTTTTGGGCCTGTCCATTCTGAGAGTTGGCCTCCTGGGAATTGGGTTGGGTTCCAGATGGACCAGGCTGGGCTTGGTCTTGGTTCTGGCTCTGGTTCTGGCTTTGAGCCTGAGCATGAGCTTGGGCACCAGCCCACATGCAGTGCCTCATCTTGCGCCAAAATTTCCCACGAGGGAACCACTGAGGGAGAAAGAAGAGCTTTTATGAGACTGAAGCCAGCTGTGTGGTATGTTGTCACATAAGCAGGTAAGTGAAGTAAACGAACCATTCAACAACCAAACAGAGCATTTTCTATCTGAGTTGAGAATTACCTCGAACATGTTGGCCATGGGGTGGAAAATGGGCAGCAGAGGATGCTCCTTGTGGAGCCCCTTGGCCTGGCAGGTGGAGCACAGATCATAATCTGGGCACACGGTGCACTTGAAGCGTGTTCCAGCAACCTGGCCCTCACATCCATCACAGGTCACACCAGTGTGAACCATTGGAGGGTGATGAGGTGGGCCCATATGTGGTGGTGGTCCCATAGGATGTCCTGGAGGCCCCATATGATGGTGTCCAGGAGGCCCCATGTGATGTGGTCCCGGAGGATGGGCAAAGGAGAACCCTGGCATCCCATGAGGTGAGAAGTCACGCTTGTGCTCCTTTTTTTCTGAATGGGACAAAACAGCACAACTTTTAGTTGTCTGACAACACCACAACTTGATCTGATTTTCCTTTTAAAAGTTTTCTGAATTGAAAGCAGTGAAAAATTATTTTCTTTAGATTAGAGATAACCATCTATGCAACATACCCTTGATGAAGAGGCGGAACGTGTCGTCTCTCACCAGAGTCAATCCCATCATGAGCTCATCGTCAGTAGAGAAGGCAATCATGTCACCATCCTCGTCTAGAGCAAGAAAAGAAGAACAAAGGGAGTGGTTAGCCTTGTGATGGTATTTCGTAATATATCTTCATCTACAGCCTTGTTTCTTTGGTTGTTATAGACTGTATTCTTTCTGTATCTTCTCCACAAGTATTTTATCATTCAAAATAAGACAAAATAATACTGAATACTTTTTCTGGATTTAACAGTCCAGAGCTTTCCTACTTAACTAAATACATGTTTTTATACAAGTATCATCCAAATGATCTTTAACACGGTTGACTCATAACGCATTCTTGCAATGTTTATGTGGGATACTAAACTATTTAGCAGTTCAGAATATCTGAGGATGTCATGTTTAATTTAGATGTTGTTAATCCAAAGAGCCCCAGCTAAAGCTTTGATTGCTGTAAACATTTCCAGATCTCAGATTGAACTCTCAAACCCTCCCTGAGGGGAAATTACTTTTTTATGCCTGAAGGTGGAGTCACGTCCACAATGCCAGAAGGTATGAGGAAGAACAAGTTTGTTCAGCTGAGCTTCTGTTTACATGCTTCATATAAGCCTCAATGAACACGAAGGACTGCCCTGTTTACTGGCTAGTCAGTTAAAAACACACCACAAGCCTGAAAAACTAATTATAGGGATATAATGTGCTACACTATGATGAAGGCGATGCCCCATAACAAAATAAAACTTAAGGGCCCAGTTTAATAACCTGACCCGCTTATAAATGTAATAGAAATAGATTATTTATTTAACTGCACTGCCCAGTTTACTGACTTATCAGTTAAAAACACCACAAGAAAAACTACTTTTAAGGACATTAAATTGTAATACGCTACACTATGAGGAAGACAGTGCTCCATTTTAACAAACTAAAACTTGAGGCCATCTTAAAAACCTGACCCTCTTATAAGTGTTAGTAAAAGGTTATTTCTTTAACTGAGTGTTAAAATGTGGCATTGACCAACTAGGGATCAGTGACAGACGAATAAACCAGGAATTAGGCCTGGTTAATGAACAACACACTCAGGCCAAAGTGCCATGAAGACCACAGACAGAATGGCCAGCATAAACACACAATTCAAACTTCAGCGATAATATTTTCTTAAAGTAAACCCAGCAGTACCTTTGTAATACATCTGGAAGGAGACATTCCGGAGGTTGGCAAAAACATCCGCCACCTTGCGACTCAAGTACTCGAAACTTGTCGACACGTCCTGGTCGATGGCAAAGCGGCGAATCTCCTTATGACAGTCCTCCTTTCCGAGGAGGTAAGCCTTGACGGTCACAGACATTTTCGCGTCTTTTTCTCAAAAACTAACTCGGCCTCTGGCGTGTGTTGCGCAGCAAAAATTCTCGTCCGCTCCGAACGCGTGTGATCTGAGAATCCCTCCTCCCGTACAGCAGTGCGCCTCTGTTCCTGCGCTCCAGCGCCACTGCGGCATTTATATAGCACGCAGCCGGAGAGGGGCAGGGCGAACGGCTCCTTGAGCGGCTCAGGCCGTGTTATTGTGATCCGAGGCGGTTCAACAACACCAGGACTGGGTGGGGCGACACAGAGGGGGTTGTTGAAGGCCGTGGAATGACACAGCACTTTCCAATCTGGGATTTCCCCCCTCTGAGATCACCATGGCCTGACACTTTTAATGTAGATTTATCTAGAACTGATTTGTATTTTATATGTACACCCATATATACGTGGACACATTGAAAGTGGCTCCTTTTAGCCATGCGTGAATTGTTTTACATTTAGTGAAGCAGTGGGAAGCCACCAACACAGTGCCCAGGGATCAGTGTGTGGGGACTGTACCTTGCTCAGGGGTAACTCAGTGGTGCCACTAAGAGTCCTGGGATTTGAATCCACGACCTTCCGATCACAGGGGCAACTCCCTAACCACTAGGCCTCCAGCCGCCCGTAAAGTATTGGGACACACCTGTGTTCAAAATTTTGGCCTCTTACTTCCAGTGAAAGTCAGTCTTAATGGTTCAGCATATCAAGACATTCTGGGCAATGCCATGCTATTCTATTCAAGCTTCATAAAGACAAGACTGGATGAGTTTGGTGTGGAAAAACTTGCCTGCCCCGCACAGAGCCCTGACCTCAACCCTATCCAACGCCTTTGGAATTAACTGGAACTGGAAGGAGAAATCCACTAAAATCTTGTGGAAGAAGAGAAGGCCAACTCCATATTAAAGTCTAATGTATTTGAACGCATTGCCATTAAAGTTCCTGTTGGAGTAATTGTCAGGCATCCCAATACTTTTGTCCATATTGTCTGTGTGCGTGTGTGTGTGTGGAGCCCGGCAGGCCACGGCTGTAATTTTTGAATAAAACAGCGACGTTGTATCTTTCTGACTCTGGTTTTTTTGACTTAGAAGAAGTTTCAGACTTAGGTTTTCATCCCAATTCTCCACGACACTACACTAGTATACGCCTACCGCTAACAGGTGCCATTATAATCACAATGTAATCACAGGTGTCATGATCATCACAGTGTTATTCAGTTCACCTGTGAGTGGTTTTAATGGTATAGCTGATTTCTGTAAATATGAATTCATAAAACAATTTGAAATATTTATATGTATTGTACTTGCATTATGACAATCACAGCTCACAGAACACGACACAGATAGACAAACATGACTATGGGTTGTTTCAGATCATCACATGTTGACTTTGAACTTTTGGCCTTGAACATATACTACATAGTCAAAAGGATGTTTTAGAGCTACCCTGGTCATCTCTAAGTGCAAAGGAAGGGGATAGTCCCAAAAACGTTTTTGTCCCCAGAAAAGTTAAATGCAGAACTTGATTGGCCTGCAGAGCCTTGACCTCAAAAGGAGACAATCTCCATATTAATGCTAATAGTTTTGGAAATAGACAATTAACATGCACATATTGATGTTTGGGTGTCCACATACTTTTTACAAAAGTGCATATTACTGTGTCAATGAATCTCTTTCGTTAGATGTAACTGAGGTCATTGAAAACTTTTGATGACCCAGTTTTTGTAAAAGGGGGGCATTAAGTTTGCCAAAAAGGGTGCTATGCTATGGGTCAGGTGCTTGAGCACCTTAAAGCCAACACCCCAAATCCCGCAACCGCCATCAGCCCCCAAAATCCCAACATGATGGTCCTGCATGAAAATGAGTGCACAAAATACAGTAAGCTTAATAGTCTACAAAACAGTCAGGGAATTCTCATCAGAAGCACTATTTATGTGTACAGTGCTAAAATATATAAAAATTGGTCATCTGTATTATCTCTAAATTACAAGAAAAGATTACACTGATCAGTCACAACTTTAAAACTTGATCCCACTGAAAAGCACAGACTGCTGAAAAAGTTATGGCCTGGCTATAACATAATGTCAGAAAACACAATACATCACAGATTGCTACCTATGGGGCAGCACAGCTGCAGAGCAGTCATAGTATCCATGCTAACCCCTGCTCACTTCTAAAAGTGCAATGGGCACAGAACATCAGAACTGGACCATGGAGCAATGGAACAAAGTTGCCTGGCCTGATGAACTGCATTTTCTTTTACATCATGTGGATTGAGAATGTTTGATTATGTAGTATATGTTCAAACCCAAAAGTTCAACATGCAGGTAATCCGAAAAACCCATAGTCATTTTTGTCTATTGAGCTGTAACTCACAATGCAAATATAGTACATAGTACATTTTAATTCTTTTATGCATTCATGCATATTTTCACAGATCAGCCATACCATAAAAAACACTCGCAGGTGAACTGAATAACATTGTGATCTTGACATTAAAGCACCTGTCAGTGCTTGGGGTATTTTAGGTAGCAGGACAGGACAAATGGAGTGCCAGATACCACAGCACACCTCCAGAGAGCGTGCGGAGTCCATGCTTTAAGTCAAGCTGTTTTGATGGCACAAGTGGGGACCTATACGATACTAAGCAGATGGTGATCAGGGTGTGTGCAGACGGCTGATCAGGGTGTGTTACACAATTGACTATTGCACTGTTGTCAGACAATTGCACTGTTGTCAGACAAAACATAACAGCATGGGGACAAGACATTCTAATCTGGGCCTAAAATGTCTTACTCCTCATGAATTGTAGAATGTGGTACAGCAACCTACTAGACACACCTGTAATTTACAGTGTGATATATAGTCTCAATATGATCAAGCATCTGTGAAATATTCTGGATCTAGTCTGATTCATGGACACCCCACCTAATAGCTTACAGTATTTGGAAGGATCTGCTGCCAAAGTCTTGGTGCCAGATACCATGTCACACCTTCAGAGGCCTTGTGGAGTCCATCACTTGATGAGCCAGAGCTGTTCTGGTGGTGCAAGGGGGGCCCGGACAGTATTAGGCAGGTGGTTTTAATGTTCTGGCTGGTCTGTGTGTATTAGATCAAATGCCAGTTATCAGGAAGTGTCTGCTATGAAAGAGGTCTTTGATATGGTGGCATCTACGGCGGAGTTCCTGAGGAGCCAGACAGCCTCTGCCTGTCCAAATTATAGGCACTTCAGTCTTAATAAGTATTTCAGCATAGGCCAAACAAACTACATCAGCGAAAAGGAACTGTAGTTGCAAGCCGACGCTCACAGGCAGGGACAGATGGACACTTAACAGGATTGTGCTAAACACCACAAAACTATGGGCTCGAACCATGACCACACTATTGAATCAGCACATCTTAACAAAAACCGCTTCACAAAACTGAAAATTACGGCAGGGCCCAAGGCCCAAAAGGCATCACCCTGTATAAGTTCCAGTAATATGATCTGGAGTTATCATAGTTCTTCCTAGATTTAGATTCTATGCATACACGTTTCATTTTATTTATTGTAGTGTGAACATTGACTGTACGAATTACAGTCCTGATCTGAACAAATCTGCACTTTTGGATCTGTGCCCTTTGATTTTTCCAGATCATTCCGGTTTAATCCACTTTACCTTGTTTCCCGTCTGATGCAATCACCACGTTTGAAGGGAAACACTGTGTGATTTGTTGTATCAGATATTGTGTGTATTAGTTAAACATAATGCCAGCCTCTGCTCCTCTAACCCACTTACGCCGTGTGGTGGTGTGTGTGGGTGTTTTTGGTTGTTGGTGCTTTTACATGCTAACTATGTGATAGAGTTGAAGTGCTGTGTCATGCTGAGGTAGCACTTTGGCTGCACACCTTTCCAGAAAGATTGGGCAGGAATTCCGTCACTCTTATCTTTACTAATTGGCGGTGAGTTCACCCTATGAGCAAAAGTATTTGGACCAAAACACCAGTGATGACTGGTACACTTTCACCAGCATAAGATCCGTTCAGATATTGCAGTGTATGTTTATAGTAAGCCCTTTTAAGCAGTATTAATTTCCAGGCCAATGAAGGATTAGATATTAAGATTAACTTTGGATTCAAGCATTGTAGAGGACTAAAGAATTATGAAAACAAGTCATGAGTCATGGGCCATGAGTTGTGAACAGACAGGTGAGTGATCACCGTATACTGAACTGTGTGTATAGAGAGAGAGGGATGAAGAAAAACATGAAACTTTTTTCAAGTTTGAAAAGTGAGCATATTCTTACTCCATTCTCTCTACTATTACTCTTTCTCTCTCTATCTCTCTCTCTCTTCTTTTTTTTGTACAAGCTATTTTTATTGAGTTTAAAAGCCCAAACCGAAACTCTGTTCATTACATTTATCGACCAAAAACGATGTTTGTGTCTCAATACCAAAGCAATAACTTATTTAAATAAATAAATAAATAAATAAATAGATACATGTGTAAGTCTAACAACATGCATTTCACATGCAAAGTATAAGGTAAATAAAGATCTTTAATACAATCAAAATAATAATGAAAAAAAAAAAAAACTGTTCCAGAGGGAAGCACAGATATCAAAGTCCAGCTCAGCAACAAACAGAACCTCTCGACTGTTATTCTGATTGACCTTCAATACTCCAAAAATATTCCAGAATGCAGAGACTGTACAGAATGACACAGCCTGTATTTTAAGTGGTTGTGAAGCGATCGGAGATGATTCAGCTCATATTCAGTTCATGTAAACGATGACCTGTAATTGACATTACAGCAGTGTAACCTGAATAATGACCCAGTAACTCCTATAATACCTGTAATTTGGTGCATCTACAATCCGTGTCTGAGACAGATTCACAGCAGTAGTATCTGCTGTAACACTTATATATTGTAAATACTTCTAGTATTTCACTAAATTGGGATTTGAGGCTCTAAACTCTAAGCATGTCATCCAGACCTGTACTCAGTTAAACACACAGCTCTGGTATAAACACTAACAAGCTACAGTCTATCACTAAATTGTACAAATTAATGTGGACTTCTGATCATGCTACTGAAATCTGCAAAATAATGAAAATGATCAGGAACAGTAACTGAACACTGTCCAAATTCACCATCCAGTATGATATAAAAACGAATGGGCGAAAAGTGATGGGTGTAAATGAAGAGTATCCTACGATGGGCACATCAGAGGGTGGTAGTTTGACCTCTGCTACCTGTGATGTTTATAAATGTGATTTCTTACTTTGAATTATTTGACATTATTTGTGCAGTACTTTGGGTTGGTAACTCATATTCATTCTCTAGTGCAATATATAGACAGACCCTTTCCAAAAAATTAGAATATCATGGAAAAGTTGATTTATTTCCATAATTCCATTCAAAACGTTACACCTTCATAGATTATAGATTCAGGGCCCACAACTTAAACGATTTTAAGTACTTAGTTGTTTATTTGGAATTAATTCAATTTCAATTCAATTCAATTTTATTTATATAGCGCTTTTAACAATGGTCATTGTCGCAAAGCAGCTTCACAATTGAGAGAAAAGTATGTGTATGAGTGTGTGTGAAATGTCTCTGATGAGCAAGCCAAGGGTGACGGCGACAGTGGCAAGGAAAAACTCCCCAAAATGGCAATGGGAAGAAACCT
>JBBPCY010000032.1:17270612-17281788 GCA_037974405.1 Brachyalestes nurse | reverse complement strand
TGCTGCACAGTGGAGAAACAGGAACAGAATTGGTGAAAGTGTGTGTGTGTGGGCCTTGCATCTTTGCACCGAATGTTTATATGGGTTGTAAATATGTGTGATGGGATGGAGAGTATGCCCTTTTAAATATCTCATCATTTTTTTCAACAGTGATATCCATCATTGCCGTTTGTTTCGTTGCTTTGACAACTTAATAACTGTGGTACATCAATAGCTTAGAGGTGAGGTTTTCTAGCAGTTGCGTTGAATTTTTGCCAATGGTTAATTGCTATAACTTGATCAGTCATGTCTACAAAGGTGTGAGTGAAAAGAAAAATCAACTCAGGATAGGAATCGATAGCCACCCAAATTGTTTCCATTAATGTACTTTGCTAAAACGGATCTCAGTCATCCCACAACCACATCCAGCTAAAGCCTCGTGTGGTTTAGGATGCAGTATGACGTACTGTGAGCTATAAAACTGAACAAAACCTCATTGAGTACTCTGCGAAAGCTGCGGGCAGCTACTTTAGCCAGAGGATTCTGTATTCACAGGCCACCTCAGAAGCAGAAGTGCATCTTGAATCACTTCTTGTGACAATGGCCCTCATAAATATAGAGAAATCAAGGTCAGTCTTCCTTACAAAATACCTTCCAACTGCCCATCTTAACACAAACTGAACTCTCTACCCCACTGTATCTCACCTGCCTTTTGTCATTTATGTCCATACATCACCCACAGACAAGCACGCTGCACTTTACAGATATTCTGTTGTGTTAAATGTTTGCACACTATAGATTTTGCTTGTGTTCGTGATGTTTCTTTAGTATACTTTTCTTTCTGTGCATTTGTATTACTTTAGTAATTTCTCTTTTATTTGATTTCAATTATTTGGTTATGACACAATTGTATGGGTCGACTTGGGGCTCATTTCTCTACATGTTTATACTGGTCATTTTTGTTTGAATATATTTTTTCTAAATTTTTTATTGCTTACTTTTAGTCTCTGATTTTCTCTTTAATTGAATTCATTGTATCTATATTGCATAGTCTCAGACGTTTCAGGGGCATGAACATGTTGTATAACTGTGTATGTGACAGTTCTGG
Source organism: Brachyalestes nurse (assembly GCA_037974405.1). NCBI lineage: Eukaryota > Metazoa > Chordata > Actinopteri > Characiformes > Alestidae > Brachyalestes > Brachyalestes nurse. The sequence continues at coordinate 17,280,701 of JBBPCY010000032.1, read as the reverse complement.
ACTAAAGAAGCAGAATTCCGGATTCTAAGCATACCTTGGCTGATGGTCTATGTCTTGGAAAAGAGGCTAAATGTGTAGATGAGATTTTACACTGAACCATTTTTAAGCATATTCTCTATATGCCTAGGTGGAGAGTTTTAGAAAGACATGTAATCTGTTTCAGACTTTGTAGTAAAGACATCATTGCTCATTGTTTGGTGCTGCATTCAACATATGTATGAAAGTGTGCATTTTCTATCAAAGTCTCCTGCTGGTGGATGTGACATAGGTTATTGCTTTCCATTTTCTGGTGCCGTTGTGTTTTGTGCTCTATGGGCTTTGTGCTCCTGAATAGGCTTTATGCTGTTCTGTACCAAACCAAAAATGAACAGTACAATATTGCTCAGCTGCCGTCCAAGTTCAGGCTTCTTTGTGCGGTTTGTGCTGCCGGATTGAGCCTTTGTGCTATTGATCTGTTAGAAAAACCTTTTGAAAATGAGTTGTCTGTCTTCTTCAGTGGACCTGAGAGTCATTGTTGGAGTTTTAACAAAAGACAACAGTGAAGACAGAAGAGCAAGTTGTACTTAGTGCATGCAGGCAGCACCTAATTGCTTGTTTTTGAAATAAGATGGTACATTTGGAATCAAACGGTGGACAATAAAACACATGCAGTGAGTGTCTGTAGTAAATATAAATATATATATATATATACACACACACACAGTGATTGACATAAGTGGTACGCAAGCAAGAATTGGCCTTTGTGGTACGACCAATGCGCACCGTTTTTTTGTTTTCACTGCGCAAATGCGTACCTAATTTGAGTAACTTCATACTGGATCTCTAAGTACCACCATTCAGGAAAGGAAAACCTTAAAAAGAAAAATAATTATGTTTTAAAATAGGGTTCCAGCTGATCAGCGGAGTATTAAACAAGTGTTAAACAATTTCAATGTCTTGTATTTTTTACAGGTAACTGTTAAATTACAAGCCTAAAGTGGCAAAGTTGGCAAAATACTAAGGACGGCCACTATTAGGATTTTACTGATTCTGATACCTATATTGGTCCTGCTTACTGATAGCCATAATTATTGATACTCTTACTGAAACTTCTCCCCATAATTTGGTGCTAAACGTAAAACATCACATGAAAAGATGTCACCAGTTATTGGACTACTTTTTTTTGAGAAATAACAGGGTGACCTCTTTCCTGTGTTCCCTGTATATTTAATTAGGGAGGAGCAATTGCTAAAAATATCAGAGCATCACTTCCGTCCATATCAGTGCATCACTACCGTCCCTCACACTGATCCAATCCAGCATCCGCTAGTTGAAAATAGCAGGCATGTTAGAATGCATTAAGGTTGTATGAATACCGACAGCAGCACCATTTTTCAAAGAGTAAGGAACCAATTTAGTATCAGTTTTCTCATACTCATCCCTACTCATTGGCTATCTTACTTCCTAGCTTTTTACTAGCTCTCAACTGAGAATAGACCAATTTTAAGACAAAAACAAATTTTACTCACATTAACTAGTGGAATGCCCTGAATACACACAAATAAGCCTACGATCGGGTGTCAAAATGTAAAAAATTACAAATAATGTAATGGTTCTGAAATGGAATAGAAATAAAAATGAAGCCATTTTCACATATGAACCCAATACCAAGGATGGAAAGTGGGCTTATTTATGCCTCTATCTCTTCAGGCCTGGACCTGCTATTCACAATGCCCTCCTTTCTCAGTTTTGTCTATCTCCCCCCTCCACTTCTTTGCCCTTATCAGTCTCTGCACCTCTTTTTTTGTCTGTTGCTCCCTCAGAGACTCATCGATTACACGTTTGTCATGCTGGTGAATTTGACCCCCCTCCACCACCTTTTCCCAGAGGCTCTTTAATTTTCTCCGATTGCAGAACAGCTTTGTCCACCCCCGCCTCCAAATGATTTCTTTGCTTATTGGAGACTGCACTGATTTACCCCCACTTCAACCCACAGTCGCGTTTTGCCCTGAAGGTCGAAGTGCCCGTTTAACCGTCCGCTGTTTTTTCTAGGCTCTTCAAAAGGCCATTTAATGTAAATCTCAGGGCTTCCTGTCTGGGAAGGAGAGAGGAAAAGCATGAGGAAAAGAGGATGGATGGTGGTAGGAGGGCAGAGTATGACAAAATAGTGCACTCAGTATGCCAGACACAGGTCACCTTGAGCCGCAGGTGTGTTTACGTGCATGTGTGTGTTTGCCTGCAGGAGCACCGTGGTGCTAGAGGCAGGGCGCTGCAAGATTAACAACTGCCTTTTCCATTCAGAGGCACTTTTGCCATTTAGGGATGAGTGTGTGTGTGTTTGTATGTGTGTGTGTATCTGTGTGTATAGTCCTGCGCTTCCCTTGGCTTGAGAAAGTGACCTCTTTTTAAGGGGAAGGATTTTTGTCTCTGAGAAAACCGAGCTGTCTGGACTGCCTGTCTTGTCATTTGAGCGTCTTTATACACATTACATTGGCTTTAGGGTCACGACTGGCCTTCTTAAGAGAAAACCTTGTCGGCATGCTGATGAGCATCTCCTTCTTCTCCGTCATTAGCTGCACTCTCTGCGATCCGGCAGGCTGGCTCTCGATAAGCATCTCTCAGGTGTGAATGTCTCTGGGAGCAATCAGTCATCCTGAAGGTGTATCAGTGTCACCACAGAAAGAAAGACCTCCCTGTTCTCAGGCCTGTCCTCGAAAGCACCCACTCAGCTCACGTAGAGTTTGGTTTCACTTCTCTTGAACTGAGGTCATGGGAGCTTTTTAAGAAACAGTGGACAGAATTAACTTCTCAGAATGAGTTGGGGTTAAATAACGGAGTATTAATGAGTCGCAGCCATTCAGCATGCGATGCCATCTGCGTTCATTTTCAGAAGTAGGAGAAGCATGGGCTGCGAAACCAAATCTCAGGCCCATTCCTCAGGTTTCCTCTCTTTTAAAGAAACGAATAAAGGCACAAATTGACAAATTTATTTGAAGTGCCAGATGCATTCAGTCAGCCAAGACACTTTGTTGCCTCTGTCAGAAAAACCTCGTCTGTCTTCTTTGGTGAACCCGAGTGTCACTGTTGTAATATTAATAAAACAGTGCATGCAGGCAGCACTAGCATCAAATTGCTTGCTCATGAAATACAGTGGTAGATTTGGACTCAAACCGTAAACAATAAAAGACATGCAGTAACAGTCATATATAAAGTAGACACATAAAAGGTAGATACACTAATAAAGTGGCCGACAAGAGCTTTGCTTTGGTTTTAAGACACTCTGACAGCACAACTGGCTTATTATGTTCATGATGTTTTATCTAATGACCAGTTTCTTTATTATTATTAATATCTTAAGTGGCCATGTATAGGGATGGGCATTATCAGGATTTTGCTGATACTGATACTGAAACTACTCTTATAGATACTTCTCACCATAATTTGGTGCTAAACAAAAAGACCTCACATTAAAAACAATGTGAAATGAGTTATTTAATATTTTTTGAGAAATAAGTTAAATTGATTCCTCATTATTTAATGAAGCAACAGCTATCACTGGTGGTGATGTGCAGAGCATCACTGCCGTCCCTCAGCAGGTAATAGAAGCTCATAGCTATGCGAACTGTATGTGCAAAATTCATGATCTGTTAGGACTCCAAATTCTATTTTTATCTCTGTTACATACTTTAGTCTGTATTTATAGATATTATGTCATGCTGTGTCAGAAATTACACTAGCTGGTCAATTTGAGTGTGAAGATTTGAGTGTGTGAAGCATGATGCTACAGGTCCTTGCCCTTTAACAGCTCAACATGGGATCACTCTGGCCAAACTGAAAAAAATAACCAATGCTGTATTTATTCTAAATATGCCTACTTGTCTTCTATAGTGGTTCTACAGTCATCTCCAGATTGAGATTTTATAGTTTAAAGACTAGGAAAGGTCCTAATCAGGTGAAGGCGAGAGGAAACAGTTTGTAGCATTACAATGCAAAAAGGTACAAATCTGTCAATGCAGTCAAACTGATAAAGTTGATCAGTGCAGTGCTGCAGTATGAAATAGTGCATAGCAAAACAAATACAAAATTAAGTACTAGGTTGGAATTCCCCTTTAAGGCGAGTGTGTAGTGATTTAGTCACGCAGTTTACGTGCAAGTTGGAGAGGTATAAGTTTATGTTATTTGGTAGCAATACTGCCCTTGTAGCTCCAATCCAAAAACTAAAGAAGCAAACTTAAGACACCATAGGGTAACATTCAAGTAGCTTTTCCTTAAATGTTACAGCTTTGCATGCTGGTTTAAAAATAATGCCGTAAATTCCACAAAATCTGATTAGATCTGAAGGCCCAGCATTCTTTATGCCTAGTACAAGATTACAGCAGGGCAGTGGAGATGTGAGTATGGGAGTGGTTTGTTTTCCTGACTGAAATGTTTACTTTTTGCTAAAAAGCCTGATCCAGTGTGTAAATATGTACAGACATGCCCCCACGTCTCCTGCAAAGTACTGTGCAACCTACGCTCAGCTCTTCGAATGTTGCTCAAGCGTCGTTTCAGCATTCCTTGCCTTGCTTTGAAAGGCTGAGTCTGGGAGAGTTCAGCAGCCTGCCAACGATGCTTGAAAACCGAAGCAAACAAATGACTTGAAAATGTATTTTTCATGCGAGCTGGGATTCAGCTTGAGACCTGTGCAGGAGGAGCTATAGTGCTACCTCAAAGGCTCCAGGAAGGTTCTGGGGACTTCATGAGTGAGCTGCAGCCTTTCAGCATTCAAACAATGTGCCCAGAGGATTAAGAATAGAGTACGTCAGTTTATTAGCTTGGCTCTCTTGTACAGTAAAGAGGAAAAAAGTATTCAGACACCACTAATTAGTAAAATTGGTATTTTTCTGCCATTAAAGCCATTGGCAGTTGCAGCTCTGAGATGTCTGGGGGAAAAGTCATTTGCATTTTTCCAGTGCTGGAGTTCAATTTTGGCCCATTCCTTTTGGCAAACTGTTTTAATTCCCCAAGGTTATGAGGGTTCCTCTGTTGGACTGACTATTTCAAAACCCACCATATATTTTCAGTGGGATTCAGGTCAGGAGATTGGCTAGGCCATCCAAACATCATCTTTTTTAAAAAATTTTTTTACAAACCATTCTTAAGTTGTTGTTTTGTTATATCCTTTCTTGGTCAATTTGAATTTCTACTCTTGGTACATCACTGCTGTATAACTTCCCAGTACCATTTGCAGAGAAGCAGCCAAATATCATGATGGTCCTAGCTCCACTGCTTATTGTTCTCAGTGGAACTGTTGTTCCAGTTTCTTTCAGGTTGTCCTGCAACCCTGTCAAGTGACTGCTGGCTTCTCCTTTACCTTCCTTATCGATAGCTTTATTGAGTGGCGCACCTGTCCAGGGACAGTTAACTTTACTTCCATGAACTTTCCCCTTGTGTACTATTAAACCAGTTGCACTGACAGGGACATTTTACGTCTTGGCTAGGGCTTTTTAAGTCTTGGCTAATGCTGTTCTAGTGGAAGCGTCTTTTCCCTCACCATGATTGCTACTTGTTGCATGATATCTTCCAAACCAATGGCAACATCTTTTTTTAATGTCATGAGGTTATATTTGATTAAAATCACCAAAGTGGGAGCAGAAGAGCACACAGATGCTGCTGTCTGAGGCAGGTGACTGTGGCCTTTCTGTCAGTTTTCCTGCAGTTATGGAAATATTTTCGCCAACTCCTCTGGTCCACATGGGTTTGAAATATTTACACACCACATCATAATTCAGGAACTGGGCTACACAGATAAGATCATTCCTCTGTAACCAAACGGAGTGTGTGTGTGCATGTGTCACACACACATTTGAGCAAGTTGGTGTTTGTATTCTGGATGCCGATGCTTTCTTCAGTGACGTAATGAAATCTGGCTGATTGTCTTACAGATGGAAACATGTTTTCCCAAGCATCACGCTTGGTTAGTTTATGTTTGCACCGCCTTTAATTATGAAGTACAGAAACTCTTTCATCTTTGCTTCCCACTCTCCTTGGATACAAGGACTTGCCTGTGCGATGGTCCCCCACCTCCCTCTGCTGTTAAGGTCAGCAGGGCTAGACTTTGGGTCAGTTATCAGAATCTGTCTTTCTGTCACTTTCTCTCTCTCTCTCTCTCTTTCTCACCATCTCTCTCTGCATCTGGATGTGGGAGATTTGTTAAATTGTTTGAATTAAGTGGGTCGTTAGTGAGATTAATTAGGCTGTGCTCGCCAGATGGTGGGAGAGGAAAGAGAACCTTGCCATGGACACTTACAAGCCACCCCCAACACACAACACACACACACACACAAACACACACCACACACTTTTCTCTTCTTCGTCCCTCACCCCTTCTTGCCTGTGCTTGAATGAACTTTTCCAGCTTATTAGAATGGTAAGCCCACTGTATAGGTTCACAGTTACACACTGTAGCCTTATATGGTGCACAGCTAATCAACCCCTTCTACTCATTCAGTTTCTGACCACAGCGCTGCTGATGACTAGACATTGTTTGGGTGGTTGACCGTTCTCAGCACAACAGTGACACTGTGCTGGCATGCTAGTGTGTGTGTGTGTGTGTCAGTTTGAATGTATGAGGCGCAGTGGTGTTGCCAGGATTTTTACACATAGCAGTGTTACTAGATTGAGTGTGTTCTACAATCCAAAAACACCCAGCCGAGGTTAGAAATAGACCACTGATAAAGGACTGAGGAACACAAACCGTGCACCTACAGACGGGCAGCAGTCTCTTACTGTACAGCAAGGTGGAGCTTCGAGGTTTCTACAGCATACGGCTGATAATGTACAGACATTACTAATAAAGCTCTCACATTCCAGGCTTCCCTTGAAAAAGCAATTGCATAACCTCATCAACACTCATTCTTCACCCGTAACCTGATTCTTTTCACCTTCCAACGCCAGAGCTTAGGCGGCCTTTTGAACGTGACTGTGTTGCTTTGTTTTGCGAGTAATAGGTCTTGCTCCACTGCTTTCGTTGTTCTTTTATTTCAGTTTGGAACCGAGCCGCGGCACTGCAACTGTTCTAAATTACTGGTCTTCTGTGATGTCATCTTACTGTTGTGATAAGTTCAGCATGGAAAATGCCTCACACACTCACACACTCTTTGTCACAGAGGCTCGGCCTCATCAGCTGAGTGTGCTGAGGGTCATCCTCAGGGTCAAGCGTTCTCAGCTCGGAGAAACCGCTTAAGTTGAGCTTTGACCTCGGGCCAGTATGAGCAAATTTCATCTCCATTCTCTCTGTCTATCTCTCTCTTAGTGTCTCTCTCTCTCTCTCTCTCTCGCTCTCTGTGTTTCATAATCCTTTTTATTCCCTCATTAATACTTAATCACAGGCTTGCTCAGTCTGTTAGGCCCTGTAGTGTACGAGTGTTGTGCTTGCATGTAGATGGTCAAATGGTCGTCAGTTTTCTGGTGTAAGTGTGGATCAACTTCCCTGCATGACCCCATGATCACTTCTGTTATTGAAAAGTGAAATATAGGTATTGGGCCACTTCCCACTTTGCTTAAAGCCTGTTGTGTTAACTAACATCTCCCCATTACTCCCTCTGTAGTCCAGCTGGTGCAGTTGACCTCTGAGTCGTACATTTTAAACCGATTGGTCCCACCACACCAGTCCAACCCTGCAATCGGTCTCTGAAGACTCCAGCTGAATGGCGGTCATTTGTTTCAGACTGAATCGACAGGTTTATGGGTGACCACTCTGCCTGCGGGTTGCTGACTGCATGCTTTGTGTAACAGCATATGAATTATGTAGGCCAGGCCCATCAGTCTTGACCATCCCGGAGCAGCAGGAGAATCTCGACCTCACACTGACACACATGTTGAAGCGGTCAAATGTTTGAACACACATGCTTCTTAATGATGTATCTAAAAGATGATCTGATGTAAAGGTTTATGCTCCAAATGTGATTCCATAAATACAGTATAAATAATATAGTGGATGCCCGTGTATGAATATACTTCCAAAACACAAGATTGATGGAAGTTGAAATGCTTAAAAAGCCTGTACTGTTGCTGTGGGAAGAAAATATTACAAATAATTCAAATAAGGACAACTCAGTAACACTTATTTGAAGGCTGTCTGCATAGGAGCTTCATAACACCTGCATAAACATTCAATAATGTATTAATAAACTTGAACATTTATGAACACTTCATCCCAGTGATCGCATGACATAAGTTATTTTATGCGGTAAATAGTAGGGCCTCAAGTGATAGACATCTGTTCCATTTATAACAAGCCTCCTTCCAAAGAAAGGCAACTTCACACAGAACATACATATACTTATGTAGAACAGAGGAGTAACATATTTGTGTGTATGCAAATTCATACATATGTATGAAAATGATCCCTTCAAGGGCTGAAACCCTTCTATGAGTGGGTGTGATTCATGCATTGTATCTGTATACTCACACAAAAACCCATAAACTCGGCATATGTAGGCATTATTATAAGCGTCCTAGCATTGAGCTTACTTGTTTTACCGTTTTAAAATGTGTAGATTACAAAGCTGCTGGGGCATTGTGATACAGAATGGCTCTAACGGCTTCCTCCTTGGTTGCTCGGTACTACATGCATATAAAGAGCAGCAGAAGGAAACACTTGCTCTCTGTTCACTGAGGCCACAGGATACACATGGTTTGATTTGTACCTTGCTGACATGGTGTTTGGAGAAAGTAATGCTGCCACTCTGTCACAATTTGTGGCTGCAGAGCACCACTACAGTGCTTGTCCTTTGGAACGTCTTGCTCTATGGTCACTGCCAGAGGCCCTGACACACTAGTTAAAAAACACTTCAGTGAAATTCAAAAGCTTTTATACATTAACAAATATTATTTTTTTTCCTGTTTTAAAGAAGTAGAACAGACTCTATTAATAAAGTCACAGTCTAGACAGTCTAGACAGTTCTTAACTGTTTAGACCAATTGCTAAGCTACCGTTCTTGTAAAAGGTCTTGGAGAAAGTTATTTTCTAACTGTCCTCATATTTCACACATAATATTCTGGACAAATTACAGTCAGGTTTCAGTGCACTCCACAGTCCTGAATGTGTCCTCCCGAAGGGAACTAATGATTGACTTGTTGCTGCTGACTCCGGAAAGTGTGTTTTAAAAATCTTTCAACCACTATATTGTGTTGGATCTCCTGAAGTGTGTTCTTGGCATCCAGGCTAATGCACAGAAGTGGTTTGCCCCTTATTTGGAAAACAGAACATATCCCATCAAGGAAGGCAATTTCTGCTCATCTTCAGCAGCAATCACTTGTGAGGTACCTCAGGGCTCTATATTAGACTCTGTCATGTTCTTGTTATACAAGAGCTGGTCAGAATAATTTGAACATTCAATCATTTATTTATTATGTTGTGTTTCTATATTTAGCATTCGGATAGTTCATCTTTAAGAACTCACGGCTCAGTTAATACTCAACCCATATGAATGAAAATTGAAATACTGAAACATTGCAACACTGAAACATTGAAATAACTTACCAAGGCACTCTATATAATTTATTATACCACCTTATATAAAACCTTGTTTTCTGTTCTGCCTTAAATGGTTCAAAATTACATTCTGATTGCTGTACAATTTAAAGTGGAATGGAAAAATTCCAGCAAGGTGTTGGTAATGAACCTAGAGCACACAAACAGCAATGGAACACAAACCTGGCTCCTCACTGGTACAGCAGCTGGACTGACATTGAAAATATTTCACTAAACGGAGATTTAAGAAGATGTATGCCTTAAATGCTCCTCTTTATCATGACTGATAAAAGTTAGTAAAAGGCCTGTTAGACTCCGTTGTCTCCTTATCCGAACATTAACTTGCAGCATAAGGTAACATATCTTGGAAAAAGAGATGTATACATGTGTTTAAAACTGTTTTAAAATCAACTAAAGCAAGCAATTGTTGCTTAGTTTTGAATACTCATATTCAAGGCCTAAGAAATAGGCAAGTCAAGGCAAGTTTATTTATATAGCACATTTCATACACAGGGATAATTCAAAGTGCTTTACATAAAAGGAAGTAGAATAATCATAAAAACAATAATCACGAAAAAGAAAGTAGAACAATC
>JBBPCY010000032.1:17246415-17265872 GCA_037974405.1 Brachyalestes nurse | reverse complement strand
GGCCAATTAGCATATCTTCTAAACATTTAGAGCTCAACATTTACAGCTCAAAAATCCCACATTTAGAGTCACCATTTTTAACATTGCCACTCAAAGACTTGAGACTTGACTTGGACTCGAGCACAAAGACTTGAGACTTGACTTGGACTTGTGAACATCTCTGGCTTGGGGTGAAATAACATTTCGATACACTGTATACTGTGTATATTGTTGTATTGGCAATAAAGATCTTGAATCTTGAATCTTGAATTCAGTAGTAGTTTTGGCCAGTATTTCATTCAGAAAAGTTGGTACGTCCTTGATATGTAATCACCTTTATGTTAGTATCAGAGGCCTCAGCTGCTCTTGAGCTTGCTGTATTTCATTGTGCTGAGTAATGCCTTGGCAGGTGGATGCTTTTGCTTTACGGTCAGGACAAGCAAAGTGTTCTTGAGCTTTAATGTTGTTCAAAGTGGTCCTAAAGATGTATGTCTAAGAAAAAAGAATGGACTTCTACGGATCTAGACAGCTCGGCTTTTCATTTTCCTGCTGCACTTAATGCTGCATGCTGTTGTGTGTTTATATGTGTGTGTATATGTGTGTGGGAGGCCTAAGCACTCTGTCGCGTGTTTTAGATGCTCTCACTGCAGTGCTGACAACCTGGGAATCCCTGGGGGGAGAGAAGAAGAGAGCAAGAGAGTGAGAAATGTGAATTGTGTATGTTTGAGTCTGTTTGTGTGTGTGTGTGTATGAGAGAGAGAGAGAGTGCGAGAGAGAGAAAGAGAACAAGTGAGACAGAAAGAAAGAGACAATACTCTATCCCATTCACTATGCTTTCAGCCTACTCTGTTTGTCTGCACGCCTTTGATAAAACCGCCATGTATCTTTTTGCTCTCTCTTTTTTTCGACTTCCTGACTTGTCATGCGGGGAGGCTCGCTTTGACTTGATACTGACGTGAGCTTACACCCACCGTAAAGATCCGGAGGCAAGCGGAGGGGAAAAGAGAAATGTGATTTTCCCGTTACCCTCCGTCCCTGAGAGGCTTCCTCAGCAACTGAGCGAGAGAGCGGAGGAGAGAGAGAGAGAGAGAGAGAGAGAGAGAATGGCAGAACAGCAGAGAGAGACTCAGTCAAGAGCTGCTGTCAATCATAGCTTGCCTTTCTCTCTCTCTTAATCTGCACTACTGCGCTCAATGTCGAAAACCCACTCACCACCCCTCAACCCCCCCCATTATTAAACACGGAATCTATGTCCACAGAGCCAACTCCAAGCTTGACACGCCCAAGTTATATAAGTGCAGGCTGTACTTCTGCAGTCGGGTGCATAGCAAGCATACATTTTAGACGAGCAAGACTGTTATTTCCGGAAGACGTCGGATATTAAAGGGAATGGGAGGGTGGAAGAGCTGCGCATCAGTTATCAGCTCTAGCAGTGGTGTATGTTGGCGTAACTGAACATATTTCCATATTGACAGTCAGTATGGGTTGCGGCTGCCAGATTGTAGCATCTGCTATCAGGAAGAATGTACGAAAGTACAGCCAAAATTCAGACTTCACAAAGGATGGTACTATTGGTTTTAACTATGCAACTCCATTTTTATAGCAGTGTGTCATACAGCAATGGCAAACTGAAATTACTCAGGGTTCACTAGCCAGATAGTCTTCTCCAACAGAGCTGGTTAAAAAAATAAAGAATATGGATTTAAATTACATTAAGTTTTCATCCCATTTCACCTTATTTTACTGAACTAAAATATGGGGAAAATGTTATGGAATTTTCCCCAAATATGAACTTTAACTACATAAAATGTACCAAACCTCTCATTTTCTTACAACTCCCTGCGTGGACCTCTCTGCTGCCATGGATGAATTTTTTAATTATGTCCCAAATCCTCTCAAGAATATTGCAAAACAATAAATGTATTAACATGCACCCCAATAATAAAATCAGATTATCAGATTTTGGTAGTTATCTGATTATTCAGGCAGTCATATAAACTCCAGGATAGAAGATCACATTTAAAGCTATTATTGCTGTTATTGCAGTGTTGTACTTAATTGCAACACTGCTACTAAGAAACGGTGACAAATTATGCATATTTTGCTATTTGAAGCCATACAAAATCTCAAATAACTATTTACTAGCAAGTAGAGACAAAGAAAACTGTGGAAAGATGTTCAAATAAGTTGGAATCGATACGTTTATGGGGAATCAATGGTAAAGGTGCCCTGTGCACATATTGCATTTTGAAAGAAGTCTGCATGAGTTTTCTTACTGAAGTGCTTCTAAATGAGGTTTTCTGCTATACAATGTCTCAGACAGTAGGCGTTCATAACCATTTCATGTAGTAACTTTCTGGCGGGTAGCTTTTAGAATAATTAAACTCGGATGTCTGGCTCCCGTCTGCACCACTGTTAACAATTCTGACTTAGTACATTTCTTTGGAACATAGCATCTCACATTGAAACGTCTTAATGATTTAATCACACAGAAAATAAATAATTGGAATTCCTCTTTCAGAAAGTCGAAAAACTTTTCAGAGCAGTGGGCGTACAGAATTAGAACTGGAGGAAGATATGCTGGCTAACATGCTGCAGCTCTGGTGCAGAAATGAAGTTCTATGACATGGTGCACCTGCCACTTAAGATAGCAGACTGACAGACAGGGGCCGTGTAGGTTCAGCTGCCAGTCTACCGTCTGGACCGAGTGACAGGCGCTGCGTTACAGAACCTCTTCAGCAGTTTAGTGCCTTGCTCCAGGGCACAACCTACAGTATTATTCAAAATACTTCTGGGTTTCTGTGGAGCAAATGTGAGCTACAGGGCACAACCTACACTGCGATGTCTATATAAATACACAGATTTTCTGCAGGGGGAAAAAATGGAAATTTGAACTGTGGAGAATGTGGCAGTATATTTAAGCACTTTCTGTTGAGCTGTTTTTTCGAGGTTGGCATGCTGAGTTATAGTTTATGTTTCTCACTATTGCCAAACAGAGTGGGAAGAGTCAAACGCGAGCCAAACACTTGCTGAGGTGCAACACGGAACCTATGCACATAAACATCTTGACATCTTGACTTGTGGGCTGCAGAGGCACAATGGAGAAGGGAACCTAAGGTCAGATAAAGAATGATGCTGAATAATGATTAGTGAAGTCTCGCCTGTCTGAGAGCTCTGAGCTCAGATTATTTCTTACTTGATTAAGCGAGCGTGACACGGGAGGTAGAAAGGCTGTTTAGTTTGGCTCTAGCTGATGTCCAAATGATCAACCAATAAAATGAAAACAGCGAAATAAAAAGATGCTAATTTCCCATATGATTGACTTGCAGTGAAAAAAAATGTTTTATACAATGCATGATGAAAATGCTTATTTTGCTACATTTTGCTTTCTTGAATAGAAAGGCTGTTTGTTGTATTTCTGTAAAGATTTTTTTCTTTACGACCACCCCCAGCTCAGGGATGTTCTCTCACTCACTTTTTGTAACTGCTTAATCCTCAGTAGGATCGCAGGCACCCGGAGCCTATCCTGGGACCAACCGGCACGAGGCAGAGACTGCCAAGTACACTACTGACTCTAAAGTCTATTCAAACTCAAATCTAGATATCCACTATCCACCCAACATCCAACCCATCCTGGATAGTTTCCCACAAATTTTGCACACACTTTCTTATGTTTGGTTTCCCTGACTTTCCGTAAGAGTGCCAGAAATGGAATACATACATACCCACTGGCCGCTTTATGATATATCTACACTCACTGTAGCTCTGCTCACCAAATTGGTGCACTTTGTACAAACAAAAAGTGAAGGTGACCATTCTGTCATACATGTACACACTACAGCCCACATTGTGATCAGTACAAAATTCTTCCTCTGTATTTAACCCATTCACCAAGTGAAGCAGTGGGCAGCCAAGAACACAGCGCCCGGGGGGCAGTGTGTGGGGATGGTACCTTGCTCAGGGTACCTCAGAGGTTTTTAGCAGTCTTGGGAATTGAAGCCACGACTTCCTGATCGTGAACGCCCTAACCACTAGGTTACCATTAAAAAAATGCAAATAATAATGCATTTTATTAATAGATGCCTTTCAAGGCACTCAAGGACTCCTTATAATACATAGTACAGTACACAGTAACTGTTCACAGTTACAGACAGTTACATACTGTAGTCCATCTGTTTCTCTGCATCATTTGCTGGACTGCCTTTACTCCCATTCATCAAAGATCAGGACCCCCACATAACCAGTGCACAGGTATTATTTGTTTGTTGAATTTGGGGTGTTTTTCAAACACTGTCTACAACTACTGTCTACTCTGTCAGACATGTCTAACCTAGTCCACCTTACAGATTGATGAGATTTTATCTGTACTACCCAGTTTGTGTTAATCAGCCTTCAATGTGAGCTGTCAAACACACTACCAGGTCAGTGTCACTGCTGCACCACCACCTAAACAATAGCTGCTCAGTGGTGGTCCTGCTGGGGTTCTGAACATTGATGAACAAGGTAAAGGGGGCTAATAAATGATGCAGAGAAACTGATGGACTACAGTCTGCAAAGTGCACCCATACAGTAAGCGGAGCTAAAAATATGGACCAGTGGAGAGAACAGGTACCTAAAAAGTGGTCAGTGAGTGACTACTATATAGAACGGACCACTAATCTGTGCAGTTAGCGGCATTCTGTAAAGACAATAGCACAAAGACTATGCAGTAGTTCACAAGATACATGAAAGTGCTTATTCAATACATCACCTGCCTTAAAAAAAGCTTCAAGATTTTTCAGTAAAAGACAGTGGTTATATATAGAACCAAGGCAAGTCAATAAACCATGTTAATGCTTAAATGGTTCTTTGCATGGTTCACTTTGTCTATTCTATTACCACATAGAGAACCATTTAATCACACAAAGAATCTTTTATTTTGCAGTGTTAACTGTGCATGAAAACAATTTAATGGAAAGCCTCTGGCTAAAACATTGTAGGTTTTTTTAGGAGTGGAACACAATGAAAATCCTGTAATATAACACCTAATTTGTGCATAATTTCATTACTTCACCTGTGAAAAACACTTACGCTTTATCTTTTCATAACATTTCAAGTGTCAGCAGCATTTATCCCTGACAGAAAAAAAAAGTTTAACTTTTTTTTTTCCTAAGTGGTACATGGCCAATCCTTTTTGGGTCAGTTTACGGTATAAAGGCTTAAGTCTAGTCCTGGACTACACTGATCCTCCAATGGATAGAGGATGAAGTCTAGAACTAGGTTTATTCTCTGTCTGGGAAACTGATCCTTAGTGTTAAAACAGTTTTCACATAAGATCCTTCAGAGGAAAGATGATGATTGTTGTGCCATTATGAATCTAGCATCTCTACTGTTAGAAGTTCCTCACCTTGCCTACGCTTAGTTCAGTCTGAACAAAGAAAAAGAATAAGCCACGTCTGATGTATTTTATCAAATATGAAAAATGTGGGTGGTGGAAAGCGCTATGATGATGAAAACCCGAGCAACCCTGAGGTTAAATAAATCTAATCCTAAAATATACCGCCAGAGCTCTAGCAGAGCAGAAATATAGAATAGTGGCAATGAGCCCCTTAAATGAGTCTGAGT
The DNA here is from genome assembly GCA_037974405.1 of Brachyalestes nurse. Taxonomy (NCBI): domain Eukaryota; kingdom Metazoa; phylum Chordata; class Actinopteri; order Characiformes; family Alestidae; genus Brachyalestes; species Brachyalestes nurse. The sequence continues at coordinate 17,260,289 of JBBPCY010000032.1, read as the reverse complement.
CTAAACCTGTCACTCAAACTCAGCCAGTCTTCAGTGTAATTCCCATCACTGTCTCCCTCTACACTGGATCTGTTTCTTTAATGACATCTGCATTTCCCACACGTCTTATTAATAATACTGTCACGTTTGGTCTCGTGACACGGGATAAAACTGCTTAAATGAGCGAATTTGCTTCTTTAAATTGATTATACATGCCATAGGGTGAATTAAACCTTTAGGTGAGATGTTTTAGCACTTTATAATGGTTTTGTGTGTGTGTGCATGCACATGCATTATGCATTCCTGCGCTAGAGTGTGTGCGGATATTGAAAAGGGTTTTGGTGTGTTCAGTGTAGAGCAATGGAAGCAGCAAGCTATTTCAATTCCAAACATTTTTTAGATGAATCCTTTCTGGCTTTACTTACAGTCGACTGCTTTTGCTGTACTTGCCTTAATGTGAGCATCAATCATTTCTTTCATTTTCACCATAACTCCACTTCCAGAGGACCTCTACTTCAGGAGTATTCAGCTAAAATTGCAAGTGGTCCAGTAAGTGGTCCACCGAGGTCTTAACAATTAGATACCTAATACAGACTTGGTCTTTTTGCTAATCTAAAGAAATCAGTTTAGTTACCATTTTTATATGTATAACATGTTCTCAGTTTTGCAGTTACGTGTTTGTGGCATGACATAATTGATCCCTAACAAAAGGTATCTGATTTTGCACTCTAATGGCCTCCAGGTTTCTTTGGTAAAGATACAAAAGCATTCTTGAACTCAAACAAGTGTATATTGAATGAAAAGATGCGACTGGTTGCAATAAACACTTTATGTGTACATTTGCATTCTAAATATGGTCCTTTCCATTCATAAAACATAATAACCTCAAAGTAAAACTAAATAAGGTACTTTTAGGCTAAACTGCATCTGACAGTCACTTAAAGATGGAAATACAAACCTCTCCCAAGCAAAACAGTTTCAGGTATGTTGTGTAGCCAGAGAGTGTCAAGGTCATAGACTCCACATGCTTTCTTGATGCTTGCAGATGAATTATTTCCATTTGTAGAGATCCAATGTCTGTCTACCTGTAGATCTCTTTAGCCTTGTGTGACAATGTGATGACATTTCTGACCAGAAATGAATTCTGAAAGAAAAGGAGGTGCTGCTCTCCAGGACTGAAGTTGTCAACACAATCACTGAAGTCTCCAAGCAGTTTCAGTGCAACTACTGGCCATTTAAATGCACAGCTTTTGTTAGGAATTCTCAAAGCAGGTTATGCAGATGGACCGAGGGTGGACTGATATTTACATTTACATGATATTTACATTTACAGCATTTGTCAGACGGTTTTATCCAAAGCGACTTCCATTCCCTAACTACAGGGGACAGTCTCCCAAGCAACTTGGGGTTAAGGGTCTTGCTCAGGAGCCCAGTGGTGGTATGCTAAAGGTAGGATCCGAACCCATGACCTCTTGGTCCGGAGGCAAGCTACCTCCACCCCAATATGAGGACAGGTCTGTCCTAGCTTGAAAAAATGAATGTGCTTTCAGGAGTAGTGCTGGATAGTAATAATAAAATCACAGTCTGTTCCAAATATATAATATTATGATCAGGTGAAATCTTCCTGGTACCATTTGTTTAAATTTGACTCTACAACTTATGAGCTTATCCCAGTGGTTTTGTATGTCAAATTCGTCTGATGTCCATGTCTTTGGACTGTGGGAGGAAACCAGAGCGCCTGGCAAGGTTGTGTGATGTATTTGTGTAATACATGCTGTGTAATCACATTATCATGTCATACTATTCTGTCAAACCACAGAGGATGAAGGATCCGATGCTGCACAATATTACACAATAAACAACAAATAGTGCTCAATGCTCATTTTAGTCTAAAAAGCCCATTTAAATTTGATATTGTTGTATGACACCATCATTGACTATATTTTTCTCTATATTGTGCATCGACTGATGATTCATTGCTGAGTTCAGTCCAGTGTGTTAAAGCGGAAGAGCTGTGGTGCAGTGGTGTGCACCTCCTGGACTTGAGTTTGACACCATTGATTTAAAACCTTTCATTTCTTTCCTGCAAAGACCAAGCAGTGCCCCTTAATCAATACCATTATGAGAGATATTTAAGGGTCACTCCCTCTCGGACAATCTCCTGACCGTACCGCATTGTTCAAATTCGACACAGAGCTGAAGAGAGCCGTGAAATGAAGCTATGGAAATCATTTCCACATGCTAAGCCTGGTGCCTAACCAGCTCCGTTTCTGGACCTGTGAAAATAGTGACAATTAATCAGTGCTGGAACAATCTAATTCTGCGATCCTACTCATGTGCAACGATCCAAAGCTTCTCCTGGGATTTGGCGCCACTGTTGCTTCATTGTTCCACAGCACTGCTCGGCCTGGAGGATCTCCAGCAAAAATGGCTGACAGGATAGAAATCAATGATGCATCTCAGACATGGAGGGAGATGAGGGCAACAATCCTCACCTGTTCACAGCAGTGCAGAGGTGACAAGGATCTAAGGATTTCACGGTCATTATTCAAACTCATGTGGGATGACAGAGTTCTGTAATGTCATTCTGGCTTCCAGATTGTCAAGCAGTGGTGCATAACAGGTGTAACCTCAGCGTTTTCATTTGCAGGACAAAGGGGTTTTTATAATCAATTGATATTATCTATAAAGTGATGCTTCATAGATTTTACACATCAGCGCCTAAGTTCTCATCACTGGGAGTGATTTCTGAGTGGTTTTATGGCTCCAGAAAGAGGCTTTTTGACTCTTATTTCAAACTCAGTGGAGTCAAATGTAGTCACCCATCATTCACAGAGGAAACAGCATTTATCTGTTGAATACAGACTGTTCTAGACTTGCCAGGAATATTCAGACAGATGTTCTACATTGTGTTTTTAAGCCCAAACTTAAAAGTAGAGGTGAATGTCTGGGTCTATTCCATTTTAGTTAAGTAAGTTTCATCATTTGTTTGCACATAAAATATTAAATAAGGCATTACATGTAATTTTAACACGTCATTATTTTTTTACATTTTGGATATATGATGTGGACACCAAAACCATCGTAGAGAGCTGTCTGTGTTGAGGAAGCTACTCCAAGGAGATTGCCTAGCTAATGTATTCCTCCCCCTTAGTTATAGTTTGATAGAGCAAAGTGAAAGGTCCGAAGACTATAGCATCTGAGTATATAGGATGTCTTCCCGAAACGATCACTTTAGCACACATAATACAAAGTGGAGAGAAATGTAAATGGGGCACCTGCTCTCAAAAAATGTTTTATATGGAAATGATGTCAAATGATGGTGGGACTGATCAAACTACCAGAAGCCTGTGTGAGGCACTATTGCTATAAGAGGTGTTTACAAAGTCAATATTCTTGTGAGAGGCGGTTAAGCAGCGTTTACTCTGCATAAGAGAATATGTGATTTCCTTATGCGTACATCCTCAAATACACTGCGTACAGACGCACCCCAGTCCAGTTCGTTTTAAAACATTCATTTAAATTATTCATATTTTACTTTAGCCAGCTCATCACTATCTCTTGCGCCTGCTCTCTCTCTCCTTCTCTCTCTCTCTCTCCCACTCTCTCTCTCTCTTTCTCTCTCCCTCTCCCTCTCTCTCTCTCTCTCCCTCTCTCTCTCCCTCTCTCCGTCTCTCTCTCCGGATGTAATGAAACTGATCTGAGCATTAGTGGAATCGCACATTTGTTTTTCATCTTATAAGTTCTTATAATAGTCAGTTCTATATTTGATAATGACATTTTGTTAATGTATTTAACCATTGAACTTTTCCTCCCTTTCTTAAAAATGCATCAATGACCTTTAAAAGTCAGAAGGCCGCACTTTCTCTCTGTGAGACTGGTTAAGTGGTCTTAAGCCCACATTCATGACCACGGTGCAATAAAAATGTGTCTCAAAGACAAGCGAAATGCTGTTGTGCACCATTAAGATGCAGAAGATGATCTAATTGTGATTTTTCTGACAAACCTTTTAACCTGAGGTTTAAACATTACGTCATCCATGTTTGTCACGCAAGCTGCAAAGCCTCTCCACTTGTTATGAAACCACAGCCTCACCTGATTCAGTTGCTGAGGAAGGTGATATAATGGTGCATGGTGTTTTTTTGCATGGTGTTTCTATGTTGCACTTTTTGTGACTTGTCTTTTCTCATTTTGTGACATTTAAAGGTTCTGAAAAAAATACTTTAATAAGAAGTACAGCTGGTATACTGGTATGATAAAGATGTGGTTCATAATGTTTTGGTTGGGGCTGTGGAAAGCGCGTGTGTGGGTGGACGTAAGGAGAATTGAAGGGGATTTCTTTAAAAACAGTCATGATGTCCCTCTCACTAAACTCACTGTCTGCTTTGTATGTTTAAACTGCTTTTAAACTTTGACTAACAGAACACAACGCCTCCTTCAGTCAGTCCCAAAGCCCCAATTCAAATCTTCTTACAGCCTTGTGAGAAGGCCACACCTCCTCTGAGAGTCAACCAATGGCCAGACCCACCAGTGCCCCACCCCTCGTCCCCTTCCTCCACTCTTACAATTCCTCCTTTCTTTGCGAGCGAGAGAGGGAAGGTTTGTTTTTCCCGAGCGAGGGGCCATGTGTTCCTCAGATCAACGATAATGAGGAAAAATTCTGAACTTTCCAGACCTTCTCTCCATCTTTCTGTTAGTCCATCTGATCCATGTTGAGTGTCACTAATGGAGAGAGTCTCTCTCTTTCTCTCTTTGTGATTTTGGAGATGTCTGACCAGAAGTCAGTTTTTCCGTGCTGTCAGAGGTATTTGGCAGATTTGAGGTTTGAGTGCTTGACCAATCAGAGATCACCGTTTCCAGAAAGTGTTGCCAGCCTCGCCTGGCCTCCTGTGAAGCATTTGGCATCTTTACCCGTTATGAGGTGTATGTGTGTGTGAGTGTGTGAGTGTGTGTGTGTGTGTGTTAGTGTGTGTGTGTTCTTTTACAGAAATAAAAGGCGTGTTTATTTGCTTGCTCATGTTTTGTGTGGCTGACCTATGTAACCTGTTTGGTGGAGCAGTGCTAAAACAGAAGACTGGTGGAAAAGAAAAGAGAGAGAGTAAGGACAAAACCTGTAATGGATAAAAAAGAAGCAAACATATCTCTTTTCCAAAAAGTAACCCTCTCAGTTCCTTGCCCGCTGTCTTGTCTACTTTTATAGAAGATCAATGCATCTAATGCACTGTAATGGATCTTGGGTTGCTAGCCTGGGGGCTACCAGTCTGTGTGTGTGGGTGTGTGTGCGTGTGTGTGTATTTGTACACATGTCTGTACATGTTCCCAGAATTTTTTTTAAGTTGCCTCCAGATGGCTTCGAGCTACATGTTCTACACACACACACTAATTCCCCTCTATGGCAAATCATACAGCACATCCTACTTATTTCTGTGTTTTGTTAGTAGTGATTTCTGATGAAACCTAAATAAAAGGAAACGAAAGAAAAAAGTCTCAAAAGCACCGTTTTAGGGAACATGTGTGGGTGATCTAGCTTTTCAGCAGCAGGACCCCTGCTGAGCGCAGACTAAATACACACTCCCCTGCACTTTACATCTCTTCAGAGAGGAGAACCCGCTAACAGCTTCAGGTACATAAAAGTCCTGCATCAACTACAACTCAATGAATGGTAATGGAGGGCACAGCTTTGTATGGCGCACACCATTTCAGTGTTTGTTCCGTGTCTCTTGTGGGTTTCTTTTTCTGTTTTTGCTCGCTGGATTTTTGCCTCTGTGTGTGTGTGTGTATGTGTGTGTGCGAGGATCTTCGCTTCTGTGCCTTGTCATTCTAAAGGATGATTGGTTTGTTATTCGTGTGTAATCATCCTCTCTGCCATTGGCTTGTAGAGGCTGTTGCCATAGTGATATCGTGGTTCCCGGGCACCCTGAGTGTTGATGGCTGTGCCATTGACCTACAGCTGGCATCATTGCCATACACACACAAAAAGACAGACAGACAGACAGACAGACACACACACACACACACACACACACCCCAAATTAAACATATCAAAACCAAACTGGAACTCACGCAGGCAGCTCATGCTATTGCTGAGTGTTATATCCTTGGTGTGACACAACAATATTAATTTTTAATATAATGCAACATAATAATAATAATAATAATAGTAATAATAATAATAATAATAATAATAATATGCCATCATTTTGAAATGCAAGATATATCAGACTTTAAAGTCTTCAAGCATTTGGTGCCAGTGCTCCAGATACAAGAGTTCATTAACTTTAATAGGGCTGTCACAATTCTAGATAAAAAAATGCATTCATTAGAATTAATTTATGTTTTTAAATGTCTTACTAATCAGTTCACAGTTGGAATGATAAACAGGGCATCCTCATGTCATAATAAAGTCATGCTGAGAATATCGATTTGCCCAATTTGCTATTAAGAGCATCTAAAAGAGAGCACCCACACCAGCAGAATGTCATAAATGCACATGTGTTTGCACTTAAATGTAATGCATGTGACATAAAATGAATTATGGGTTATGGTTCACAGAAGGACTGACATAAAACTGACATTGCCGTGCCTTGTATGGGAAGTGGGTATAAACCAGCAATCCTTTTTAACATAACATTGAAATTCTCATAAAAGTGAGAAATGAGCTTTACTGTAGCATTGATACTCATAAGAATTTCTGCATTTATCACTGCTATATGATGATATATGCCTGACAGTTAATTATATGACTCAAATATTTTTTCATAGTAGTATTAAAAAGAACCCTAAACACCAGTGTTCATAAGGATACATAAACCATAATCCTGTAAAATGATTTAAAAAGGTTAATTCCAACAATGGTGACATTTACATTTATGGCATTTTAGCAGGCACTTTTTTATTGAAAGCGACTTCCATTCCCTAACTACAGGGGGCAGTCTCCCTGGATAAGTCTCGCAGTCTCGCTCAGGAACCCAGTGGCGGTATCCTACCCACTAAGCCACCGCCACCCAGGCGGAATAACATTGACTAAATGTTCAAATTGACTAAAGCAGCCTTTATGACAACTAACTGTTGTTGGAAGAAGCCTTTATAAATGTTAATGTAGGTTTATGTCAGTTATCATGAACGGTTTATGCAGGCATCATGTAGCTTAATGAATGCTGGCCTCCAATGAAGTGTTACCAAAATAATTTCTTTACAGCATTCAGTTGAATTTGCTAAAACCTACAACAAATTTAACAGTTCTTTAGTGTTTAGCATTAGTCAATTAATCATCAAATTTATTAGAGTACTTGATTGTGAATGTAATCAGTTGACAGTACTACAGTGAATGCCAATATTACCTGATACCATAATTTATTTGAGAAGTATTGTGATATTGAATTTGATCAACACCACCCACTGCCTTTGCATATGATAAGTATCAGCGTATTCCCCATTAGAGTGTGACATAACCCGTTTCATCCACTGATCACTGAGTAGCACTGAGCCTCTATTAGATTTGAACAGATTTACACATACCAGCTAACACTAACTCAATCAAAGGCAATTATCTAAATCTATACCCATTTTCTCCCTCGGAAAGCCCCACCCGCCGCCTGTTGTCAGTTTCACTCTGCAATCCGACAGTAGGGCGGCACATCCAAGCGAGCCTTTTGTGATAACGGGAAATGGAGATCAGTAGGAAATGATGTCCCATTTATCTCCCACTTTGATTTGGAAGCACATTTGCAAAGGGATATTTGGTGATGAAATACAAACAGATGCACACACACTCACATACACAGCCATCCCATTTACAGAAAGGTACATACTCATACTAAAGGAACATATGCTGCTCTGGGAATGCTGGAAAAGTCTTCACTGGTGTCTATGTGTTGCATTGGTCTAGAATGTGTCCCTATTTCACCTACCCTCCATACGTTTTCTCTTGGGACTTTAATGGTTGGTCAGATTTCCACATGCCCAAATGAACAGTCTTTAAATTCTAAGTCTAGCTTAAGTTACTGAGTCATAAAAATGTATTAAATGGGTACAAAAGATCTTTGCCAAAATGTGCTGCATTTACTTTTAAGGTAAGCTCATATTACATCTGAAGTGGAAGCAGTGAGAACTAATAGTGCCCCTTCAGTGGTGAGTGAGGAACTAGACAATTTTTGGAAAATGTGGCTGAAATATAGTCTTCATGTGCAGCATTACTACTTGGTCAATATTACTTTCCATTACTTAATATTACTTAACTACTACTGATTTTCTAAAAGCATAACAATAACTTTTTCACTCAGCTACATTACTTATAGATGAATATTATTATTACCAAGCCATGTAGCGTAGTCTATTCATATTGTGGTGGTTTTCTTTCTACATTTTTTTTTTCGATTTTATTTAGACTTATTTTATTTTATATTGTTCTTGTCTCTCTGCGTCTTATGTCTCTCTGAGTTTTTGTGTGTTGTGGCAGTCATCACATAAGCAATTTCCTCTGGCATCAATAAGATTCTGTTTCTGATTCTGAAAGGAGAACATTGCCTAGACTTCAGTTCATCATGGACCATTGTTGAATAGTGAAATACTTTTAGCCACAGACTTACCAGCATAAAGTGCTCCATCCTCCCCACTGCCATCAGATTCTATAACTCCTCCCCCTGTCTGACCCTCCCTTAGGACCCTATAACTACTCCCAGTCAACTCACACACCTGCAAATCACCACTTATGTCACTATTACATGGAATAACAGACTCGATATAGAGAACAACCCCAAAGTACTATTTGGGTTAACTAGTAATCTGCTTCAGCAGCAATTTCATTTATTTATCCGTAACATTCACACCCACCTCTTTTACTGACCACTTGCCTTCGTGTCTCCGTATGTCTGTGCAGTCGTAGCTTAAGCAGTTTCCTCTGGGATCAGTAATGTTTTCATTTCTGATTCTGATTCTGATTCTGAAGCTACAGTGTGAGGAGTTACAAACTACGGATTGACCAGAATTAGATGGGGTGGATTCAACAGTATAACCATCATGGCACAGATTAGACACTGCAGTGTGACTGAATTAAGAAGGATTAGACTCTACAGTATGACAGAAGAGGGACGGATGAGACTGTATGGTGTGACCGAAGCAGGATGGGTTAGCTGATTGATGCCCAGTTCTGGTCCTGGAGGGCTGGTGTCCAGTACGGTTTTATGATTTCCTGGCTCAAACACATCTGGGGGCTATTCCACAAAGCAGGATTTTTTAGTTAGTTGTTTAAACTTGCGATGGAAGTCATAATTGTCCAGTAAGAGTTCAGGCAGGGAGCAATTCTAATGGACAATCATGACTTCTAGTTAACCCAGCTACCTGTGAAATCCTGCTATGTGAAACTTCCCCCTGGTTTAACTTACCAGGTTTAATGAGTGTGAAAACTACCAAACTGCGCTGAATACTGACCTTCCAGGACCGGATCTGGTCACCCATTAGTTAGACACACCTCATTCCGTTTATCATGTACAGCACTTTTGCACTGGGAGCATGGTTCGAATTACGGGGGGTACTAGGGTACTGAACCCCCTGATCAAGACCCAGACCCTCCCCCCAAAGAGACAAAAATAGCAGTTTTTTTGGGGGGGGGGTTCTTAACAGTGTTTTGAAGGCAGTATTTATTGTTTTGCATTGCTGTTTTTAAATTGGTAGAACTAAAAGGTGAGGAAGTACAAACACTACGACAAACTACAAACACTACTATCTATTTGGGCCGAAGATCATTTTCAATGGGAGTTTTTAATGCTGTGAGAAATGTGAAAGTGTACCAGGACATCACCAACAAGTTCGCTGGGATAGGTATTCATCACATGACTAGACAATGCTGAGAAAAAAATGTAAACTCCACAATAACACAATAAAGACCACAGAAGTACCTCTGATAAAAATGTAAAAAAATCCACTGGTATGTTTCCATGCGTCTGTTTTTGGGACAACGACCTGACATAAAGTGTGGGGAGAGAATTGTGCTCCTTACGTGTCAGAAAAGCTACAAAGATCCAATGTAAAGCTTTCTACAACATTCGTGCCACCGCAGTAGGGTTTAGACTGTACACCTATGAAAAAGTGCCTCTAGGTAGCCATGCCTTTTTGAGCTGAATTTTGTCTGAAAAGCTAAACGCTAAGCTGTGTCTCAGAAGGAACCTGGTTTGACTTCAGTTTGCCTTCGAATCTACAGTGTATGTGAAGTTGTAGGGTTGTTTCGCTGAAGTCTCACCAAACTGGGATGACACTATAGCTACATATTCACTCAGTGTAAAATATTTGAGGCTACAGTGTGACTGAAGTGGAAGAGTAAGAAGCTGAAGGAGGAGGGAAGCTGTGATGAGATAAAACTCATTATCAATTATATTCGTAATCAAGTAATATAACCTCAGTAAACTGTCAAGTGCTCATTGCCTATTTCAATGAGAATGTAAATGAAGTGATTTGTATTGAGTATAATCAAGTGATAGTAATTATGAAATAATGAGAACCTTGCCATTAAAGGTAGGCGGGACTAAAAGCAAATGGAACCGGGTGATCTCTCTCGTCTGTTTGATCCTGCAAAATCAATGGCGAGAGATATTCACAATGGGTGCCTTTCTTGTGTCCTCCCTCACTCACACTCTTTCTTAATCTTCAGTCACTTAGTCCACCCGGAGTGGCTTTTTCTTTTTGAGTGGAAAACGGGGCCAGGCTTTGTCATCAGAATGTCTTGTTTTGTACTTTTCTGGACTCGGGTCCCCAACGGCTTCTACTCTTTCTCTGTCTCACTCTCTCTTACTCTGTCTTACACACAATCCTCCTGAATCAGCTGCTGACTCAGCCACAATTCTCTTTGCACAAACACTTTTCCCTAAGCTATCAACACTGTAGAATCAGAGGTGAAAAGGAGGACACTGACCCTACCCATTAGAAAATGAATGGGGAATACAGTGTGTGTATATGTGTGTGTGTTTGTGTGTGTGTGTGTGTGCGTGTGTGTGTGTGTGTGTGCGTGTGTGTGTGTGTGTAAGTAAGCATGTTCCTGCATACTGGCTGTGTATTCTCCATCAGTGTAATCTAATTTCTCCCCAGAGAACGGAGGTGGATCCATCAGACGCTAAATGCCTGGGCTTGAATGTGATGAGGAGATAACAAACCTAATGGCATTATGTAGCATTATCCTGGAGGCTTCTTGGCCCCTCTCACTTCCCGTACGTTCTCTCCTCCGTGCTGGTTTGTCCTGAGCCAGAGATGCAGGACTGTGGTCAAGCTGATGCTGCTTTTGTGATGACGTATGAGAGCTGACGATAAGTACAGGTTGGGTTAAGGGTGGGTGAAAAATAGATGAAAAATAATACTACTACTACTACTAATACTACTATTATATACTACTATTATAATACTACTATTGTTATTATAATTAGTAGTAGTAGTATAGTTGAATCATATTATTGTTGTTATATAATGTTGTTAGTAGTAGTAGTAGTGTCAGCATGTATAAAAGAGATATTATTTTGTACATACATAGAATCTGTAAATATTACACTGAATTATCAGTATTCAGTATATAAAAATGTTTATAAAAAAGTGGAAGCCACATTTCATTTGTCTTGGGGATGGGATCATTTTTGGCAGGCTCTTTGGGTTTTTCACAGTGTAGATGATTCGGTATAATCCATGTCCTAGCAGGCAGCAGTGATGAGCTAGTCCTCACTCTGAGACCAGTCTGCATCTCCGCCCCTCAGTCTGGTGCTGAGTTGTAATATTGTAGATCAGATTTGGATGTAAATGCAGATCTGGGGTCAGTTTGATGCTGTTGTAATGATGCAGATCAGATTAGGCTGTTGGTACATTGCAGTGCATCTGTAATTGGGAGACTTTCTGTAACACTGTGTGTGTGTGTGTGTGTGTATGTATGCTTGTGTGTGTGTGTGTGTGTGTGTGTGTGTGTGTGTGTGGATGCGTGTGCAGTGACATTTAGGAATTGTTCAAACTCTGTGCTGGCAAACTTTTCAGAAATATTACTGTGAGCTATTATTGCATTACCATAGCGACCAATTTATAGTTATTCTCCTTGGCAACTTGGGGATGCAGAACAGTCTCTCTCTCTCTCTCTCTCTCTCTCTCTCTTTCTCGCTCTCTCTCTCTCACACACACACACACACACACATTCACAAACACACAAACACACAGCATGCGCTTAATACTAGTATTGCCTAAATGCCACTTTTTATTGTGTGTGCAAATGATTCTCCAGTGGAAAGAGAGTCATTTGTGATGCGTGTATTTGTGAAGTGTCTCAGGGTTCACACTTCTATCAGTGGTCATTCAGCATGTGCCTTAATGATGCTCTGATGGACTGTGTGTGTGTGTGTGTGTGTGTGTGAAGGCGGTCTGACTGGATTTGTGAGAGTGTTTTGATTGCAGCTCTTTTAGCTGTTTACTAAGCACGGATTAGTGCTGATGGCTTTCATGCCTTTTAGCAGTTTGTGTATTAGTGCCTACGTGTGTGTGTGTCTGGGTTAGTGGGTTGAATAAGTATGTCTGGTGCATTAGACCGCCTTTTTTGTGCTCAGTTTCCCCTCTGCATTGCTTTTTCCCCTCCTTTAAACTCAGCAGAGGGAGATGATTGTTATTTTGCATTTGATAATTGAGTTATTCTAATGGCTTTAGAAATATTTATGCACTTGTTTGCGTGCTGATTGCTATTGTAATGTTTGTTGCTGCTGGTGGTGGTGATGCTGATGATGGTAGTGCTGAGCGTAGGATGACTGTTGTTGTTGACGATGATGAGGATGATGAGTGGGGGGTGTTTCCAGGCCTCTGTTGTTTTGGTGCTAATGGTTGGCTCAGTGCTGACGATGCCGATTTTAAATTACGTTTGTAATAATGATGGTGATGATGATTGTGGGGCTGGTGATGATAATTGGCCAGTTATAATAATGGCAGTAATACCAGCGTGTGCTTTCAGGACTGTGGGTCTCTGTAGTGGGATTTCTGAGGACGATCCTTTCGCTTCTTTTGTCCAGCTTCCTGAAATCCAAAGTACAAACACAGATCACAAAAGCTTTACTTGGGTACACATGAAAGACAACTTAATCAAAGGAGTCTAGATATGTTTGAAGAGTCCAACACAGCAATGCACTTCATTAGTCTGTACCTGCTGTTCCATTTCATGGGCAAAAGAAGCATGGTCTCCTCCAGACAGCCAGGCTCTGCATGACAGCTGAGAGAGAGCAGCACTCTCGCAAGCTCTTTGATTAGCGCTTGGCTTTCAGACTCTTGCAATCTGCAGTTCCACTCTATGAACACACCCACGTATTATGATGATAAGTTTCTGTGCATTTCTATACTAAATTATCAGCCGTAGCCATTACTTTCTTTAACGCGTATGCAGTTAAGTTTGGGTGCCTTCGGACAAATAATATGTTTTGTAGATCTTCTGTGAAATAAAATATGTAATTTGAGGATGTTGAGAAATTTGACCCACATATAAATCAAAATGATCGGAATTGGAATCTGAATTGATATTTGAAGTCTTAGAGAGAACCTAATTTGTGTTACACAACATACATACTACAGGTGTTAAAATGCTTCAGTGTACCACGGTGGATTGATTTTAAGTCTAAGGTTTGTCTAATTTATTATATGATCAGATTTTTGACAAAAACTAAATTTTCAGGCTATTCTCTGAGTGTCTTTTCTGTATGTGGGGTTCCAGCATATATATATATATATACACCAGTGGCGGCTCCTGGTGAAACAAATATATTATACACCAAATACACCAAAAATACACCAAAAATATTTTTGGTGAAACAAACCACCCTTCATCCCCGGCATGCCGCAAAACAAACTCAGCACCTCGCCGAACCCTGGGCAGCTTGATTTTCTTACCCTAAGTACCT
>JBBPCY010000032.1:17226956-17241912 GCA_037974405.1 Brachyalestes nurse | reverse complement strand
ATTTTGCATTGTGTTCAATGAGGCGCCTCTGAGACATGTTTCACTGAAATTCTCTGTTTCACCGCGGCTGGGGGTGGTGCTGTTTCACCTTTTTTTTCACACCAATAAAACAAGTGATAGATATTAAGTTTTTTTGTATTATTTTTCTTGGTGAAACACTGTTTCACTTGTAGTCTTATAGAAACCGCCACTGTATTATATGTATAAATATCTCCACCATATAGGTGCACTTTGTAATTTACAGTTACAGACCACAGCCCATCTGTTTCTCTGCTTCATTTCTAACCCCCTTCACCCCATTTATCAATGGTCAGGACCCCAGAGGACCACCAATGAACAGGCATTACATAGGTGGTGGATCATTTTCAGCCCAGCAGTGACACTGACATGGTAGTGGCTTGTTAGTGTGTGAGCGTGTGTCTTGCACATAGTAAATCACTGTGTCACAGCTGCACTGAAAATGATCACATAAATATAATACCTGCTCTCTGGTGGTCCTGCGGGGGTCCTGACAATCGATGAATGTGGTAAACCTGGCCCATATGATGCAGGGAAACAGATGGACCACGGTCTGTAAACTTCAAAATGCACCAAGAAGGTCATCTGATAAAACGGACACTGAGGGCAGATTCAGAAAATATTACAGAAATGAATTTATTTCTCAGAACATGACTTCTGAATCATGACATCAAGTAGCTGTGGTTGTAAACGTCTCTTAAAGTTAGGATGAGTCATTAAGCACAATGTGTTTTTATATCATTCTACTGCGCACTGTAACGTTCTTCCTGTCTTTGACCCTGTTTCTTGGTTTCTTGTAATACTCAGACTATCTTTCCTATGTTTCTCAGCCTTGGTATGTGCTGCTCTCTTGTCCCTGTTTTTCTGTCTACGTTATTGTTTATGTCTGCCATGTGTCCTCATTGTAACCTCCTACGTCTTGTTTCTGTCTCTTCTTCAACCCAGGTTTTCTCATTTTTTTAGTTAGTATATGTAGTCCCTGTTTTCAGTCTAGTTTTGCTAGTTCCTGATATTTTTGCTCCGTTATTCCTGCTCTGTGTTTTTCTGTGTTTCACCCCGTGATTCTTGCTCTCTTTTGTTCATGTTTATGGTTTTACAGCCCAGTCCCTATTTGCTTTGTTTTGTTTCGCTTTGTTAGTCCCTGTCTTAGCTCAGCGTTCGGTTCGTTTCTCATTTAGTCTTCTGTTTCTCGTTCTTTTGTTAATCAATTACTCTTCACAATTACATCCTCCCTCACACTCATCGCTACACACATCGCACCGCTGCACCGTCTTCAAAGGCAGATTTTATTTTCCCTGCATGAAACGGGCGACAGAGATAACGTACCATTACTCTGGAAGTTTCCAAAGAAGCTGAGGGAGGTTCTACGGAAGCGTGACGTGTCGAGCAGGTGTGGAATCATAATGTGTTCAGTCGAGGGATTAAAGTGCAGAGTCAGGACTGTAAAGATGGTACTACACTCTTGTTATTTTCCCATGCTCTCTCTCTCTTTCTCTCTCTCCCTCCTTTTATTAGCTCCTCACAGTGTGTGTGCAGTGTCGGGGTGACAGCCCAGCTAGGCAAGATGTCATGCCTGTCTTAACTCTTCACTTTTAATAAGCCCCCAGCCAAACCCAGCCTATCTGACAGGGAGAAGAGGGCCTGCTTCCATGCGCGCACACACACACACACACACACATTTGTATTCCTGTTTTAGTGGTCTATATCCATGTCCGTCTGTTTAAGTGTAGATAACTGCTCTGCAACTAAACTACACCTCACCTTAAATGCCATAAAGAGCTTCTTAAAACATAAAAGAACTTTAAAGAACTGAAATCCATGATTTAGTAGTCTTGACATGGTTTAGTGAAGAGTAGTCATGGTTAGTAGTTATGGCTTATAGTGCATTTGGCACTAAAGGCAGTTTTCCATAGGTGTACAGGAACTGCACTGTACCTAAACTGTACTGCGATGACACGGAAGTTACAGCACACTTTGATTTCCCAGTGTGTCTCAGCTCAGTAACAGTATTGCAGATGTGTTAGCAGCTCGATTCTCTCCCCACAGTTTATGGCTGGTCATCGTCCCAAAACCACGTCCAAGGAGTCATTCCAGAGGAACGTTTCCTTTGTCATTATGGCCTTATTATTTTTCAGTTTTTCGTTTTTCTTGGTATTGTTTATCCATGTGAAGAATACCTAACCTAGCTAACTTCTTAGTGATGTCCAGGTAAACCTTTGAATTTCCCACTGAAATTTATCTTCAGCCCAAACAACTTCCCAGTTGTTAGTTTGTATTTCCATTTTTGTTTTGTTTGTGTGGACAGTAAAAAAAAAATAATTACCTCTTTGTCATGACAAGATTTTTTAGACCAATGAAAAAGCAGTGATGCAGTCCGGTCACTTGTCGAGCAGCATGTGTACATCTCAGGTGCGGGTATTTGTCTGGAAAAACGTTTGCTCGTGGTACAGTGCCAGTGGAAAAGCGTCAGAAGAGAGAGTGAGCTCATAGGCAACTCAGCATTTCAAATCACAGCTTTCCTAACAAGGTTGAAAACACTTGAGCCACGGAATCCCCATGTTTTCTTTGTTTCTTTTTTAAACAATAAGGTTGCTTAAATCTTGTGTACCATGGAAACTTTTATGGCCGATTGTGTTGTGGAGTTTCAAAAGGTTGAGAAACTCTGATCCAGATAATCTACATGAAACTATGAAAATTAATAGTTTCCACAAAATCTTTTTAAAAAAAGGTGTCTCCACAATGTCCATACTGTTATCTTTTCTGTCATTGTGGTACATGTTGTCCTGACAGAGAGCTAAATAACTATGTGCGCACACATACACACGGACGCAGATATGCACACACACACACACTCATACACACACACACACTTGTCCAATCCGGTCTATCCCATATTGGTATCAAGCTGACAGCTATTGTTCCACACATTTTACGGATACGCATACATATACGGTATTACATATCCAGAAGCTTAACACACACACACACACACACACACACACACACACACACACACACAGGCAGATCATCTAGGACAGCTTCCATTCACATCACACACCACCTGGACAGCCTGTACACACACACTAAGCCGTGGTTGTTGTTTAGATGTCACTGTTAAATTATTGAGCTGTCCATGGCGCTGTGTGTCCTCATCTTGAGGTGCGGCTTGGATTGCGCTGGTGTAAAGCAATGTAATTACAGATTACACTGGGGATTTGGGTCCTGATGGCATTAGAGGGAGATATATGGAGAAAGTGTGTGTGTACACAGATGTGTGTGTTGGTGTGTTTCCTCTCTCTCTTATTGTAGAGTGAAACGCCTGTGTCCTGGAAGTGGGACGTTATCCCAAAAAAAGCAGGACTGATTGCTCAGGATTAGCCTCTAAAACACAAATCCCTCCCATTCAGTCCCCAGTTTACCACTGAGCTTTAGAACCACTGTACAACGAATACAAACTGGGGGAAGAAAGAAGTGATAACATGTGACAGTAGAAGCAAACAGGACCAGTCAGCTTTGGGAAAGCACCGACAAGCACCTGATCTTCTTCTTCCACATCACGCATCCTTACTAAAGACCAACTGATTTCTGCCAAAACTGAGGTCCCATGTGTGGTATAGTGTGGAAATCCTGCCGATAAAGTACTGATAGTATTTCTTTGAAAATTTTGAACAGTAAATGAATATCCATTTGTGGTATGCATCGGTCTGAATAGGATGCTTTGTGTTTGCTTTAGGTAGACAGTAATTGGCAAGATGTCAGTGGATATGGTAACATTTAAAAACACTTTCTAGCTCCTTAAAATTGGTTTTAGTCCCTTTCACTCCACAGCCATCTTTGGCTAAGGTGCCCAGTTACATTTTGAGTTACATTTCCTAACTTGTAAAAGTTAGTGTATAACACTGATAATGATGAGAAATAGACAAATAATATGCATAATTGTATAGTTGTTATATTTTTAATATCAAATATTTCTGTTTGGCAGTATTCTTTCCAAGCTGTAAGATTTGGAATAACAATGTAGAAATACTATGATGATAGTTCCATGTATAAACAGGCCAAGGTTTATGGTTCCTGTTCCTTTGTATGTCATTTAAACATCTTAAGCAGATTTAGATTTAGATTTAGATTCATAAGCAGTATGAGTAGCTGACCCTTCCATGCTCCCACCTTTAAGTGCGTTTTGTCAGGGCACAAGTTGGTCAAAGGGAAAAATTGTGCTACCATTAGCTCAATTACACAACACTAAACAATATCTGTCCTTTAAACTTGACACACAGGATAAATATCATTTAGGAGTACTGCAGTCTAGGTGTTATTGCCATAGATTCTTATTAGTTTGGGATTTTTTGCCCAGCCGTTGCTCTGAAAGCCGAACACAGATAACTCAGTTCATCGATCTCTCTCTCCGGCTCCTTGGTATAGTGAGCTGAATAAAAGAACAAGGTCCAGTAGTAAGAGATCAGGCCTACCCCCACAGCATACCTGCACTAATGACTACGTTCTGCTATCAGCACTATTTTTATAGCTCTTCTGGGCTATGAAAACATGTGAATGCAGGGTTTATCTCTCTTTCACATCACGGATGGTGTGAATCCACACATTCACTCCCTGATCACTTTATTAAGAACCCCTAGTGTTCATTGCTGGTGTACAGTTACTGTAGCCCATCTGTTCACACTCATGATGTCATCCATCCTCTACCCCGTCACTGATGGTCGCGTTCCGCTCTTGAGTGGACCTTTTAGAGCGGTGGACCACTCAGCCTAATTATTTGTGTTACACAACTCACCACACACCACCAGGCAAAGTCAGTGTGTGCTGAGAATGGTCCACAACCCAAATAATAGTTGGTCAGCAGGGGTCCTGTGGTCAGATTGAGGTAAATGGGGACTGTGTGAGCTGCAGTCTGTAATTATATACCTCTATAGTTGCCTGTAAGGTAGGTAGAGCTCATAAAGGGGCCATTGAGCAGAAATACAAGGCATGTGTTTGTAAGCAAGTGACACTTTACAGGCCCTGAAAGAAGCTGAATGCTGAATCTGCCGTTCTGACAGTTTCTCTGTACTCTTTTACAATATGTTTACTGTACCGCTTGTGCTGATGCCAGAATGCTGTGATGAATAACGCCTAAGCAATTTCATTCATTAAGCTCCGACGCTCAGCTCTGACATTGCCAAACCCTCTTCTTGGATGGTGGCCAGTCAGCATCACAAATCTAGTCAGTTCATCCAAACAGATGCTTTAAATATGTTCTATAGAAGGGCTAAACGGCATTAGTTTCATTTGCCGTGTGTCAGAATATCTGTATGTTTGTTGAGGGTTGGACAACTGTAGTAGTTACTACTGCACTTTACTAGTCATTTAAAACAGGTTGTTTTAAATAAAAAAAGAAAGAAAGATATGAAATAATGAATATATATATATACATTTAAAATCAAAGAAAAAGTATAGACATGTAAGATATAATATCAATATTAAATAGATATTTAAAAATATATGAAAAAATCTAATGAAAATAGCACAAATATGTTGTTAGTTCCGTTGGCTTGCTGCTAGGTAGTCGCGTTTTTCTTTGCTTCTTCTTGCGGTAGTTGTGTGAACTATTATCTACGGGTTTGGAGACAGTTTTGGCAGAGAAAGAATAATGACGGATTTTCTATAGTGATGTATTTCATCTTTTCTGTCATTTTCTTGCCTGATTTAACCTGGGCAGAACTACAGACTGTACAATCTGTAAAAAAAATAACAGAGTCAGCAATATATTTACATCACCTGCAGCAAGAGTGGTTTAAGGGAGCTCAGCAGCTCAGATCCTTCTCAAATAAAAGCAGCATTAACATTTTTGTTAAACATGTACAGTGATGTTTTTTTTACACTGGCTTCTAATGAAGATTCTGGCTTCTAATTCTAGTAATAAAGCCCACTGCTTCACTTGTTGAATGGGTTTTAACGCAGAGAAAAAAATGTCACATTGTGCTGTGGTGTGTTCACGTTTGACTATAAGGGTTAATCAATAAAATTAAATCAAGCTCGGGGCGTTAGCTTGTGTAACATCAACTTCTCTCAAGGTCTTCACATTTTTCAGTCCACCTTAAAACGCTGGGGGACATTTTGTTTATCCCAAAATAGGAGGAGATAAAAATAGATAGGAGGCCGGCTAATCAAGCTGATTCCTGTTCAATATAAATGACTGTAAATCTATATAAATGTTAGAAAACCAGAAGTTATTTCTGTTGTGATAATACAATTCTCTTTGACCACTAAGTTGGTAATTGAAAAAAAACTGATACTCCATTCAGTAAAGCAGCAACACTGACTATGAAGACAGACATTTTACAAAAACAGACATTTTTGTGATCTGACATGCCCACAGCTCTTAACAGCTCAAATATTAAATTGTATTAATATTCATGCATTTAATGAATAAATGTTTGGTTAATACTTATTTTGTGACATACCTTTACTGAACAAAGATGTAAAGGTTTTAATCAGATTAACTGGAGCTTTATATATTCTATTCCTGGCTCTGGAATCAGCAGTCCGTCTCCATCCGCATTTTTTTTTACATTATTCGTAAACTTTGATGCTGTTGGTAAGTCAGAAGAAAAGAAGACATGTTCACGTGTTTGTTGTTGTTGTGACACGTCACACTAATATAACAGCCTATGATTGGTTGTTTTGCACTGAAACTGGTTTCTTATTCTGTAGTATTTGTCTATTCAACCCCTGATGTTTAGTAAGCGTGGAAAAGTGCAGTCATTTCGGAAAGCTTGACTATAATCAGTACTTAATGGTCAATCAACTGTATGTTCAATGAAATTCTTTATTGCATCTGCTCCATTACTGAGTATACTCAACTACCACATGGGTTTGATTTCCACACAGGGATTAAACCCAGTTCTGGACTGTGTTTTCCTTTTAATGGAGAGTCTCAATTCAAAATGCTGTGTAGTTCAAGACTAGGCTTAATACCCTATTGAGAAAATGGCCCTTAATGTTCTAATGTTCTAAATTGCTGACACGAGTGTTCAACTGCGCAAGCACTTCTTGCATAATCTCCATAGAAAATAGAATGGGACACTCTGGAAAAGCCACACATGATCCTGAGATCACCATGTCCAATTTTTAAGCACCAGCTAGAGGGATAAACTGCGCCACTCAGCACTGAGCCATGGAGCAGTGGAAGTGAAGTGATGCAGCTCTGTCCGGTACCTTTGGGAGGAGCTGAAGTGGTGTCAGATTCCAGAACGTCAGTTAGACGTTTCCCTAAAGAATTAGAATAGCATCTCATTGTTTAACAGTTTGGATGATGCCTAGTGCAAGGACCTTGTATTCTCAAGGTTGTTTTTCTGACAAGGCTTTACAGTAGACTTTGGAACATTGCTGTGGGGTTTGATTGCAATCTGGCATGGGAACATTAGTACCTAATCATCTAGTGTAAAGCCTTTTCAGAAAGGTGTTGGGACAGACTTTCTGTGAATGCCTTTGAGCTTAGTCATGTCATTGTGTTCAGAGTATTTTTAAATCAAACCCCCAGAATCAGATTGAATTGTGGTGAAAGTTTCCATAAAGGATCATAATTACATGGAATTGTTTAACAGTTTGGTCGCAGCCTAGTGCAAGTGCATGGAGTGTGCCTCTGACTCTTTATGAGTTCTTGCGTTCTCAAGGTTGTTTTCGTGTGTAAGCCATTGAAGAGTGTGACTCAATCCCAGCAATAGATATCGACCAGTCTGGGGAATGTACATGGACTGGTCTGTTAAGGAGTGCAATGAGTGGAATAGCAGAAATAGGAGGCGCAAGATATGGATGGATGGAAAGCTCTCACTCTGTCTGTGTCTCTTTCTCTCTCTCTCTCTCCTTCTCTCTCACTCTCCTTCTGCCTCTTCTGGAGGAAAGCAGCCTCTCTAAATGTAAACGAGTGCAGCCTCAGTCCTTTAAAGGGCAGAGAGAGAGAGAGAAGCTCAAAATATCTTCTGTTCTTTCCACCGCTCGCTCTGATCACCGGGCTTTTGTGAAGCCGCTGTTCAAAAGCTCAGTTTGAATAATTTAGCTTTATTTATTGGTGCATAATGTTAGGGACCTGAGCTTGAATTATTAAGCGGTGTTATCATGAATTATGAAAGCTGAAAAAAAAGCTACCTTTAAGCTTCAGCATTTCTGTGCTAGTGTACTTGAATCCTATTAAAATGAACTTTCTTCTCTCTCTCGCTGACTGTGTGTAGGTAACGTGGTTGATATCTACCAGAGGGAGTTCTTGGCCCTGAGAGATCGGCTCCATACGGCCGAGCAGGAGAACCTGAAGCGTTCGAAGGAGCTCAACCTCGTGCTGGACGAGATCAAGCGAGCCATTGCTGAGAAACAAGCACTGCGGGACATCAATCGCACCTGGAGCAGCCTGTCTGGTGAGAATGTGGATTAGGTCACTTCTGATGGACGGAATGTAGATCCATTCGCATACATCCACTCTCCACTTTATTATAGTGTTTCACTATATAGGTGAATTATAATGGACTGTAGTTATCCACCCTCTACTCCATTTATAATGGGTCAGTTTTTAAACTCTAGATCTCTGTTGACCTGATGTTATTTGGGTACTCCCATCGTTTTCAAAGAGAACCGACACAACTGTATGGTAAGAATGGTAAGAATGTATCAGACACAAAGGTACAGTACTCTGCAAATCTCAGCATGTGATTAAGTGTCTTTCTGCCAGCAAAGTTAACATTAGAATAAATACAAACAAGCAAGCAGGCTGTAAACCGTATCAAGATTTATTTTGTTTGTAAAAAAGTAGTTGATATTTGAGCTGGTGAGGAGAACACAGGTTCGGTTCCAGATTCCTCCTCAGTTCCTCCAGCCGTTGTTTGGATTGGTGAAACTCCATCAGCAGCTCCTGATTTAATTTAATGAAGGACTGATTGAGTCAAACCGGGCTTCTGATGAAACTATAAGTAATACTGAACTTCCACAAGAAACACACTGATATACTGAACTTGTAATCATTATTTATTGTGTAATGCTATTTGTATTCTTCTTAGTTTTCTTTAGAATATTTGGCAATATTCATTTGAAAAAACACTGACCTTTTGATTGCTGAAACAGTTTTTAAATATTATTTTTACACAGTACTGTACAAAAATATCCAGCCAAACTGTACACCAGCACAGGCAGGGATGTCTGGTAAAGTGGCCATGAGGTTGCTGATCAGTCAATAAAGTTAAGATCAAGTTTAACTGAGAAAACATTTCTAAAGCATATGCGAAGTTGAGAGTAAAAGTGTGAGCTTGTGCTGACTGTTGTCTGTTACTGTCCCTTTTTAGATGAGACCAAGCTGAAGCTGTGGAACGTCACCAGCAGTAAGAATGTGTTACAACTGCCCAGCATTTTCCATCACTTGCCGCATCTCCTGGCCAAAGAGACCAGCCTGCAGCCTGCTGTGCACATCGGACAAGGCCGCACTGGAGGTGTGTGTGTGTGTCAGCATCTCAGTCTTAACTTCTGTTGTAACTTCCTTTCTTTCATTCTGGCCAGGAGTATGTGGGCACCTGACTATCGCAATCTATATGAGCTTGTTGGACATCCCTTTCCAAAATATAAATTCAATGCAATTTAATTACAAAACACTTTTTACAACTGATAGTGTCACAAAGCAGCTTTATTGAATCCAGATCCGAGCCCCTTGTGAGCAAGCCAAGCACAACAGAGGTGAAAATAAACTCCCTAGAGGAAGAACTAGAGGAAGAAACCATGGAAGGAACCAAGACTAAAAAAGGGGACCAATTCTGCTCTGGTCGACCCGGAGAGAAAGAGAGTCTCTATGGAGATAACTAACAGTAAAAGACCTTAGTTTACAAATGTAATCACTATTAAAGGGATTGGCCATCAGCGTTTAACAGAGTTGGAACAGTTAAGAGTCAGTAGAGGTAGATTTAGTTGGATTCTGAGTTACGAGTAGTTTGAGGGACACAGCAATAGGAACAGCAATCTCTGCTGGAGCTTTTGAGCAGCAGTTGCCCTTGAATGGGGGAGGAGCATGTAGGGAGTCCAAAGCAACCGAGCCAGTCAAGAACACTTGGACAATGTGCATTAATAATGACACTCTTCTGAGAAGGCTTTCCACAAAATTTGGGGGAGAGTTTGTGGGATTTTATATCTGTTCAGTCCAAAAGGCATTTGTGGGCTCAGGCACTGATATTGGCAGAGCTCACACTGGACATTTCACTTCATCTGCTGAATTTACGTCAGGGCTCTGCGCAGGCCATTGGAGTTCCTCCACACCAAACTCGTCATACCTTGTCTTCATGTACCCATGCTGAAACAGTAAATTACTCTCGCTGTACTGGATTACACAAGTCCAGTTGACACTTGGCAGTATGTTCAGTGATCTTAGGTTTGTGTGCAGCTGCTCAGCAATAATGAATTTTTCCTGATTTCGCAATATTTTCATTCTTTTCCTGTAAAGTACATTGAATGACCTTTGTGTTTGACAGTGGGCTATATAAATAAACCTCACTTGACTGTTGGCTGAAGATTTTTGGTTGGTAGGCTATTTTCATTCCAGTGACACTGGGATGTTTAAAAACTCCAGTGGCATTGCTATGTGTGATCCACTCTGTGCAGCACACACACACAAACATTCCACTACAGAGTCACTGTCACTGCTGCGCTGAGAATGAGTCACCACACAAATAATACCTGATCTCTAGTGAACCTATGTTGGTCCTAACCATTGATGATGGAGTTAAAGGGGACTTTATGCACAGAAACAGCTGCACTAGTAAAATGTACGGCTGATATGACAAAAGCCTACTTGACTTGACTTGACATTAATGAGGCACTTCATTAGGTGCAACTTGTATGTGCACTCATATATGCAGTACACAGAGAACTGAAACAGTGTTCCTCCAGGACCATGGTGCAACAGAACAACAAGTGCTTACAAGACAAAACACACATAATCCAAAGGGAGCTAGAGAGAGTGCAAGAAAAACAAGAGCAACAAAACAGCAGGACAAGACAACATTTAGTGCAGTTTACGATTGAATGAATGTATTATTATGACAGATATTGCATTCTAGCAGTAGAGGCGTTAGGTGTGCAAACATGCAGAATGGAGGTAGACAGTAATGAATAATAATTGTGCGAATAATAGCAGCAGCAGGACAGAGGATGTGCAGTATATAATAAATACAGGGTGTTTACAGTGGCAGTTGTGGTGCAAGTTGTTTCAAGTATAACATTCAGTGTGTGTGTTTGAAAGTCAGAATCACTTATCATGTTGATCATGTTAACAATTTATGTACAATAATTGTCAATATAGGTCACTTTTAGGTTTCGTAGGACTAGCACAATAGAAACATATTATATTACTATTCTTCGCATATTATGTAATGTACTAATATTACTGAAAACATCAATTCCAAGCTGAAATAGCCATGAATATTTAGTACACACAAAACGCAATATAGGACTTATACAAATCTACAGCTAGATTAAAACGGGTGTGAGTTTTTCGTGGATGGTTTTAGAGCTTTTCCTCTCTGCCCCTCTCTCTTTGCCTAGCCGCCTCTGGGTCTCTGGTCCCTGATGGAGTTGGTGCTTTGTGTTTAGCCGTCTAGAAACTCTCCCGGGCCTCAAGGGTAGAGGGGGGCCTTCTGCCTCGGAGGCCCCGGCCCCCAGCCCAGGGACGCCTTCGCTCCAACTCTTTCAGCCAAGCCTGTGTTCCAGCAGCACAGGGCTGGAGACTGGTTTCTCCAATTTCTAATTGAGCCATACATGTGTGTGTGTGTGTGTGTGTATTTGACCACTGGGACGTAGTTATATGGTGGTCTACTGAATGTAGACACACCAGGGGGGCTGATTAGAGAGCTGCTTTGACAGTTTGTGGACCTCATTTGGGACTGTGCTCTTCACCTAATATAAATCTATCGACACGCCGTTTAATAGGACTAGAGCATATACAGTTCAAGTTAAATATAGAAAAATATACACTACTTTTCATCATCTTCAACACGCTTTGAAAGACATCGATTTTTTGCTGATCAATTACACTTTAAAGATAAAGAAGGTTGTTTTATCATGATTAGTTTATGATTTATGTGAGTAAATATTGGACACTATTCTTGAGCTCTCTCTCTCTGTCGGCGCTCAACCATCTGTTTTCTCATTTTTCCTTTATTGTGCATAATTCTTATGTGAGTATCTACTGTCTGGCTTTCTCATTATGAGCAGGACTGGCTTGTGAGTTGCTGCTGACAGTATCAATATACTGTGAATATTCTCTGAAAGTAATGAATATCCTTTAATAACATTCCTGCCTGTCTTGCAGTTTCAATAGTCATGGGCGTTCCCAGCGTGAAGAGGGAGGTGCATTCGTATTTAACGGACACGCTCAGCTCTCTGATGTCGGAACTGAGTCAAGCCGAGAAAGAGGACTGCGTGATCGTGGTCTTCATTGCTGAGGTAAGACCATAAATCCCGACTCTATTGCCAATCATTTTGACAGACTTTTTAAAAGATTACAGTTGTCATAGTTTTCCCACTTTCTGAAATGTAGTCTAATGTGGCTAACAAGTATTGGAAGCTTATTTCCTACTAGAAATGTGCAAACAGCTTAAGTTATCACACACTTGTGTACAACATGCCAAGATGGTCAGTAACCTAATAACCTCAAATAGACTTCCTCATGTGGTTTTAGACTCTGTAGATTGGGCTGTAGGTACTGGTTTCTATAGAAATTGGCAAAAGTGCAACTTCACAAAGGCTGTTAACTACTATGCATCTTCATCACAATTTCTCCATATATATAAGTATCACCCCCTTAAAATGACAAAATATGCACAATATTCAGGTTTTGGAGCCAGAAACAATTTTTTGTGTGCACTAGTAAGTATATTTATTCAGTGTGAAAGTGAAAAATAAAGATATAACAGCAACCGTTTAAAAAAAATAGATAAAGGATCACTCCCTGTGTCAGTACTTTGTGAAACTACCTTTTGCTTTAATTACTACCTTGAGTCTGTTGTGATTCTTCTCTACCAACTTTTCATATCTAGACTGTGCAATACTTCCCCACTTTTCTTAACCTTCTGAACTCCATGAACGCATTTTTGTAACTTTTAGTCTCAGATTCATAACTTGCAACAGGAGTAACACACATGCACGATACACATATCACTGAAATCGAGAAGACTTGAGACTTACCGTATACGATCGTTTTTGTGCAATCAATTATTCCAGAGTAGTCGTGCACACAAAAGAGAGTAAATTAAAAAGCTTTCCCACAAAAACATAATGCTGAAACTCCATAAAACATCCATATGTTTTTTCCATCCATATTATTTGCACGTAAAGCCTGCATTCACTTCCGCGATGGTCCACACACTTGTCGTTGGATTCAGTGTAACAAATTCATCATAATTCGGCATAATTTTTCCCACTGTCTTTCTATATAATAAATGTATATTTATTTTCATTCTGTTGCTATGTTATTATTTTTATAATGGTGTGGCAATGAAGGTCAAATTCAAATAAGTATAACACATATAAAATAACACATTTTTTTAATTGTAATAAGCCATTGAATGTCCCAGTTTCAATGACTATGGATCTTTACCCCGCACATTTCTAAAGTTAAATCTCTACTGAAAAACATTGTCTTGTAGAAATAAAAGAACAAAAGTAAAATTTCACTAGTCAAAAACTAGAATTTGCTTATAAAAATGGTAATATCAAGATTTTACTTGTTTGTTTCACATCAAATAATTACATAAATAAGTAGCCCTGTGTCTTCTGACAAAAAACAACATAAGGCACGAATGGCTGGCTTATGAAATAAAAATGTTATAGCCTGATAAATAAAGGGATGCAAAAACGCTCATAAATGGCCCGGAGTCCAAAGGGTTAACAGAACTGTCAGACTGGACGGTAACTGTTGGTGAACTTCAGTCTTAGTCATTCTAATAGGGTTTAAGTCTTCTTCGGCCACTGTGTAGTTGTGCTGTGTGCTTTGGGTCATTATCCTGTTGGGAGGTGAACCCTCTTCCCGTCTGTCAGAGGGCAGCAGGTTTTCCTCAAGACTTTGACCTTTTTGCTCCATCCATTTTTCCTTCTATCCTGACAAAAGCCCCAGTCCCTGCTGCAGAGAACCCCCCCCACCCCACCCCCACACTTTACTATAGGCACTGCATGGTATTCTTTGGATAGTGAGTGGCTTTCTGGCCGATGTACCGTTTGGTGCGGAGGCCATATAGTTTGATTTTGGTGTCATATGACCATATCCATCTCACTTTTATTTCCAATTTTTACAATTTTTGTTCTAAAATGTTGCTGTTATATGTTATAAGTTGCATTGAGTAAATACAGCTGGAAAAATATCGTGTGTGAATAAATGTGAATATTTTAATATATTCATATCTGTTCACATATAGTGATACTCTATTTTATGTTTATATGTTCCACATATTTCCAGAAATTTCTGTTTGTTCACGTCCACATCTGCATACATTTTGCAGGTCAGCAAGTTCTCCTCTGGAGGAGTGTATGTTTGCTTTAGTGTGTGCAGGCATATGTGTATGTGTGTGCGTGCGTGCACGTGTGTGTGTGTTTGAGTGTGCGTGTGTATATATATGTGTTTGAGTGTGGTGTTAGCGGGTCAATGAGCTCTCCTCTGCTTGAGGGGAAGGTCAGTGCACTTGCAAATTAACAAGAGACCTTGTTACCACGACGATCCCGCTGGCTCCTTCTACCCCATCCTATAATACTGTGCTAATGGCCTGCCCACTACTACTGGCGGCTAACTTCCTCCACTCTTGATAGCAAATCACCCACTGTACAGAATTAAGACCAATTGGAACAGAAAGCTGTCAAAGACACACAGCATCGCGATGCATACACAGTATGTCCCATGATACATTGCTCTTCTCTCTATTTATAT
>JBBPCY010000032.1:17206096-17226856 GCA_037974405.1 Brachyalestes nurse | reverse complement strand
AAGTTCTTCCACACTGAACTCCTCCAGCCACGTCTTTATGGAGCTGCTTTGTGCTCTGGGACACAGTCCTGCTGGAAAGAACATGGTTCCCTGTACTTTTGTCCATACAAAGTATCTATGGCTTCAACTGAATTCTGAAATTACTTCTTGTAATGGGGTGATGTGAATGCTCCCTGGTTTGACAAACTAGGTTTGCATAGAGGACAACTTTTTTTGCTTTGACACAAATAACCAGTCACTATTTTTTTTAAATGACAACCCATGGTCACACCAGCTGAAATCATTTCATAGTATGTCCATGTTTTATTCTATTTATTACATAGAATAAGCTTTACCATAAACGTCTCTGTATCTTCATTCCACAAGTGTTATTTGTGAGTGTAATAACCAGGTTCGATTGCAGAATATTACGTAAAGGATTTTAGCTGCAGGCCACACTGTATAACAAAATCATATCAGCTCTTTACATAGCCATTCCTGCTATTTTCGCCCCCAGGACTACACTAAAGACCTATTAAGGCAGCGCAGCAGCAGGGCTGTGCATGCTTCAAATGCTAAATCACCCTCCAGGTAGCTAGAGTTGATATGCTATGGCAATAAATTACCATGAGAACAGAGGGGAGCAGAAAAATATGACACACAAAATGAAATAGGAAAAACCACTCCAATCTTCCAGCCAAGGCTAGAAGGCCTTTTTTTACAAAGCTTTGACACTTAGACATTTCTGATGTTGCTGAGTTCAAATATTTATATATGTAAGTATTCAAATATTATATATGTGTCAAGCTCAACTCTTCCTTCTGATCTGAAAGGAACTCCTAGATTGTTTCAGATTTGAAGGAAGAGTTGACCTTGACTTTCTATTTAAGATATAAAGCTGAGACCCATAAGGGCCTACTACTGTTGCACTGTGATCTCAATTTGGTATATTTTTTTATTCTTATTTAGCCATATTTATCATGTCTATGCAAAGGGCGCAAATGCAGGAATCACCATTAGTACAGAGGTTTTAACGAGGAACTCAAAACAACACAAATGCAACCACAGCGTTCCACTTAAGGGCTCTTCCTCTTGGATAAGGGTCCCTCCCTCTTCCGGCCAGTGAGGTATCTCCACCTTTGTCAAGGCAGGACCCGATACTTCTAGACCTCAGTCCAGTGGTCCTGAGACTACTCTGGAACCGAAGCTCCACTACTCACAGCAGCCTACGAGTTCTCCAGCCAGCTGACGGGACAGCACAGCTGGTCACTATTGTAAGACAGGGAGAGAGAGAGGGTGAGCACTTTCAGAGCTTACTGACTTGATATGAAGGATGGACGCCGTCTCCTTCTTTGGGTGAGCAGGAGGTAACGGTGTCTGCACGCTCAGCTGGCTTTTAAACTGGGAAGACACGAGAAGGGAAGACATGAACACCAATCACAAGACAGAGACACTTGATTTTTAAGACAAATACAGAGGACTCACAGGTGACACTTAGTGGGCGCCATGGCAACGGCAATCTGCTGTGGGCCGAAGCCCTCACGCGCTGCAGGTGCATGATGCCAAACATAAACAAACTCCCATGTGGAGACAGGGGGGCGTGACGTGGACTCCTCAGTACTCAGGCGAGGGTTCCCATTGAGGCTGTAGCGGAGGTGGATGTGATAATATTACATGCACATGAAAAGTGCAAGGCAGCTGAGGTGTGTGTGGGAAGCTGCTTGTGTGAATTTATGTCTCATTGAAGGGGAACGTAATGTTGGTAAGAGGTCTGGGAGCAGCTTTTGTCATGAAGACGCAGCAGTAACTGCATCAGTGGAAGAGTTACAGTGGCAGTAGAGGTCACAAAAGTAAAGAGAGGACAAATTAAACACAAATCAATTTGTCATAACACTTAGTGTCTCCTGTTTTGTCCTGAAACTAAAATGTGAATAACTTTTACCCAATAGTTTACCCAAGATCTCGTTAAGGCGGCCTAGACTTGCAGATGTGTTTTAGAATGACTTTAGTATGACTTACAGTGAGCTGTAAAAGTGAATTAAAACTCATTTCTACGGGCAGCCATTTCAGACAATGTCAGGGCGGTTATTCACAAAGCAGTTGTAAATTAGAGAGTTCTAAACCACATTATGTCTGTTTCACCTTAATAAGGTCAGGATGCTGTTTTAGGGGACTGAGAGAGGATTTGATGATATATTATATTGGAATGTTTTGGCTATTATTCACACAATACACACACACACACATACACTAGATGTTAGAACATTGCAAAGCTGAAGCTCAATCACTCAAAAGAATGCAGTTCCACTTCTCAACAGAACAAATCTAGAGGAATTTATAACCTTTCTAGTCAACATGTAGCATTGGGCATGGCTCCAGAGTAGCCAATTCAATGAAAATGCTTTCAGTCTTGCTTGCTTTAAATTTGTAGCTCTATTCTAATCATTCTAATGCCATGGAACATTGCTTTTCCATTGTCAGTTGTGAGTACACTTTACATCAATCTGTACAGAGCAGCGACTTCCAACTGCTCAGTCTTTGACTTAAGAGCTTGTTGTTTGTCTTAGTCTTCACAATAAAATCACCCTCTCTGTCTAAATCAGTAGAATTGATGTTCAAGCACAGTAATATATTGTTTTTCTTGATAGATGATCTTTCTTCATGGTATGTTTTCTTTTCGTTAACTTTTACTTTAGTTTAGAATGTTTTTAATTTAGTTGTACATGGTGTGAACGAATCATTTCAGAGCTCATGCAAAGCAAGATCCCCAGTGAACGCTTGTTATGAATATATAATAACATATATAGTCTTGTGTGGTAGGTATAAGAGCCCTGCTGAGACTAGGCAAGGGGAAAAAAAGCCTTAGGTAAAATAAAACTCAAAATTGAGCTGTTGCTTCAAAGCATTCAATCATAAACAGAAAGAGTTACCATCTCACATTAGCACCCTTTTTCGCGTCACTAAATGAATTCATCTTTGGAATGTAAATTAGCTTTCTTCATTGACTTGGAAATTGCTTTGGTGTTAGTTTTTAATCTACAGTTCCTCTGAGAAGGTAAACTCTGATTATTATTCAAATTAGAGTCCACGGTTCACAGTGTTTTCCGTTCGCATTAAGGACAGGCTAATTTGAAGAAGGAAAACATATAATTGAACCTTTTAAAGCTGTTGTATTCTAAATTACAATTCTCTCCATATCTTCGGACGAGCAATGATTACATCAGAATGTGGTTAAACCAAAAGTAAAAGGGTTTTGAAGGGGAATTCTACCAAAGGTTTAACCTTTCTGCATAATTCAATCATTTGATTATCTTGAATTTCCTCTAGCTGAACAAGACTGTGTAGAGACCCTCAAAAATTAAAGAAGAGTACAAAGCTCCAGATACAATGGACGGCATGGAATCATACTAAAACTTTCATCAAAGATACTGTGAATGAACAAAATGATATCATTAATGTTACTGGCAAATAGATTTATCGAAATATCTTGATAGTATATTATGTATAGTTCATAATTGTAATTGGTTATAATTGATTTTCATAAGCTGACAGAGATACATGGGTTAACAAATCAGAAAAAATGTCCATCAAGTTATATTTACCCACCACTTTTATCCAAAGCAACTTCCATTCCCTACCTACAGTCTCCCAGGAGCAACTTGGGGTTAGGGGTCTTGCTCAGGAACCCAGTGGTGGTGTGCTGAGGGTAGGATTTGAACCCATGACCTCTTGGTCCAGAGAAATGAAAAGACCAGCTATCCCTTTTGCTCTGCTAGGCTTCACTTAACTCAGGCTTCACTTAACTCACTTCACTTCCCTAATAAAGTGCAGTGTAGTAAATAATTCATGGTGAAACCTGTTTCAAATGAACAACTTGGAAGGTTAATCTCGGGTTTTGAATCTGTGTCTGACTTTTATATAGCAGTGTTTTGTAGACTTATGACTTGTTATTCAGCCACATCAACGACTCTTTTGAGCAAACACTGTCACGGGTATGTGGTTCAGCTGATGGTGAGGTCTACTGCAGAGATAAATAGAAAGTCTTTTTTTATTCATTTTTGACTTAAGAAGTGGGTAGAAGACACCTTTAGCTGGTCTGTCTGTCTTACGAGCACATGTGGAGTTTTACATTCAAAATCTCACTGCCTGGCTGAAGTGAAAACTTGACTGAGGGAACGGTTGGGGATCAGAGGGCCAAGGAAAGAGAGTTGGGTCAAATGTGGTGGCCATCATTTTATCATAGTTTCTTTCTCTTTCTATTTCTTTCTGTCTCTCTCCGTATCTCCCTCCCTATCTCCTTTTCTTTCTCTCACTCTCGCTTGCTTTCTCTCTCTTTCTCTTTATCTCTCTTTCTTTCCCCCTTCTCTCTCTCCTTCTCTCTTTATTTCTCTTTCCCTCTCTCTTCCTTTCTCTCTCTCTCACTCTCTCTGTCTCTTTTGTCTTTCTTTCTCTCACTTTCTCTTTCTCTCTCTTATTCTCTTTTTCTTTCTCTCTCTCTCTCTCTCTCTTTCCTTCTCTCTCTCTCACTCTCTCTTTCTCTTTCTTTCTCTTTCTCACTCTCTCTCTCAGTCTCTCTTTCTCTCTCACTTTCTCTTTCTTTCTCTCTCACTCTCTCTCTCACTCTTTCTCTTTCTCAGTTTCTCTTTCTTTCTCTCTCACTCTTTTTCTTTCTCTCTCTCACTTTCTCTTTCTCTCTCTTTCTCCTTATCTCTTTCACTCTCTCACTCTCTTTCTCTTTCTCTCTCTCTCTCTTTTTTCCTTTCTCTCCCTTTCACTCTCTCTCACTCTTTCTTTCTCTCTCTCTCTCTCTCTCTCTCTCTCTCTCTCTCTCTCTCTCTCATCTTTGCCCTTACCCTTGCCCGCTGCCCTTGTCACAGATAGTGCCCCAGACAGCGATGTTTCACTACGTCAATTCCTGTGACACGCTCCCACATCCATTAGTTTCCCTTTTTCCCCGACATATGGACACCGGATCTGTAGCTTGCGGGCTCCAGCCGCGGCGAGATATCGAAAAGCAAATTAGGCTGAGTGAAAAGACCTTGGCTCACCCACCACTGTTCTGCCGACGTATTGTGCATCCATTGATTGGTTAAGAAACTGATTCTGGCGAGGCAGGGGTCAAGACTGGGGCGCTAAACCTGGAGAGAGAGAGGGGGGGGGGTTCTAGGAACAGACAGAAATGCTATATCACAGCATGAGAAATCATCTCCTAGATGACCCTGTAATTAGTCTTTGCAGTCAAATAATACTGCAGTCCTGTAGATTTCAGTCCTGCCATTCTAATTATTTTCTCCAAGCCTGTCCTAACAAGCTGAAGCTAATGGGTTTGGAAATGACTCAAGTAGCTGTGGTTAATGGGTGCTCTTTGGAGGTTTGTTAGATGGAGAACTGGATCAATCTCTGACCTAAATAGATAGTGGATTTTTTAACTAATTGTGACTGAGGTTTCAAACATGATCGGGTGGAGCGTGAATTGAAACAAAGTTTTAATGTGCTTTAACAATTAACAGTGACTAGACATCTACATTGAAATAAGAAGTGCATACTAGCAAGAGCTAGAGGGCACAATCATCCGCTGGGATTCTTCAGTTACAGATAAAGAGTTCTCTTTACAGTAAGGCGGGTTATTTTAAGTTGCAGCGGTATCATAGTTAAGAAAGCTATTAGGGAAGACTCAGTTTTGAGTTCTGACATTTACTGTGCATTAAATTATTATGAAGTGGATAGCAGGATTATTACATACTAATGGAGCATGCAATAAGTTCAACATCCAGTTAAATTACCTACAATGTTGACTCAGCACATACATTGCTCATTTAATTTCTGTGAGATGAGTTCATTCAACACCGGAGATCTGTTGAGTACATTTCCACATTCTTACATGTGGAAACATGAGACTACCGTCAAATGTAAAATAACAGCAAAGCTACAGTATTTCCTGCTACCGCCAAAAAATAAATATCCTAAATATGGTTGAGTAGGATGACGCCAGGACTCTATAATGTGGTAGATAGGGGAGTTAGCAGCCAAATTAAAACCCAATATTTTAGTATTACATGAATGTAAAAATGATTTTTAATATTATTTTTATTTAAGGTTATTAAGGTTTTATTTAATTTCTTCCAATTAGATATAATGGAATTTTATACATACCATATAAATAACTCGTGTCCCTGGGCTTTGAGAGTGTTGATTATTTTCAGAGATTACCCAGACCTAACCTGTGGTTAGGCAGTAATAGGAAACATCGATTCCTATTAAACATTGGCATCAGCTTAATTGCTATTAAATATCTGCACTAGGAGTCTAAACTTTGTTGTTTAAATTGGTGGAGTGAACAAAAGAAAGTTACCAACAGGTTACCCCATTTTTCATAGAACATTCCTACCTAGCACCGTGCCATCCTGGCGAGTGTGTCCTCTGTGCCAGTGCACCTCCGCACCTCCTCTCTTCCCAAGGTAACGATGAGAAACAGCTTCTTAGGAAGAGAGAGGACTTTGTCCTTCGAACACTCCTCTTAGAATTCACCTTTTCACCTGTTCCTTAACAGGGGATTATTCTATTAAACCTATGCTGAACAAGGCCACCACAGAATAAGGCGAGAATAAAAGTAAGAGTATAGCTCCTGTGCCTGCTGTCTTTTTATAAAATGGGGCTCTTATCTAAGGAGAACGGCTACGCGCGAAACCTTTTGGCTCGGCCCGCGGTGAATGCTGCATTGACATATTAGATTTATTGTGCTCTGTTTTTGTCATTTTTCATCCCTGTTCTGCTAAGCTTTACGCCTGAATGTTGCAGTTATTAGCCGATGGAAAAACAAAGTCCCTCTGTAACTGGGCATGGCAATTTTTGTGACAGAACAGGTATTAACCCTAAGTTGAGCAGGGAAAATGTCCCTTTGCTTTCCAGGCTTTTCAGTGTTTTTTTTCTCTAAACCACCACGTGTCCTGAACCTTTGGGTATAAAAGCATTAAATAGAACATCCTGGGAATCTGGAGGCCAAGTCAACACTTTGAACTTGTCATGTTCCATAACCATTCCTGAACTATGTTTGAGGTGTGGCAGGAGGCATTATCCTGCAGAAAGGGTGTATTTGTGAGGTACATGTGAAAGGGACATCCACATGATTGGCAGAACCCAAGGTTTCCCAGCAGATCATTGCTCAGAGCATCACACTGTCTCCTTGTCTTCCCCCCACAGTGCATCCTAGTGCCATTTCTTCCCCAGAGAAATGGTGTGTAACAGGGCTGGACTGGGACCAAAAATCTGACCGGGCATTTTGAGCCAGACTGTCGTTTCGAGGGGGGGGGGATGCTGATGGGATTCTGCAGTGGCCCAAAATTACCTGCCTGGTAGTGATGTGCGGGCCGACCCGTGAACCGCGGGTGCGGGCGGTTTTAGGGCAGACATTTTAAAAATATCGTGGGTGTGGGCGGGAGGGTCAAAAAGTTACAAAACGCATTTCATTGGGGTTTGAGATTTTTTTTGCCTCGTGTCGGGTCGGGTTTCACACGCGTATCCACGCGTATTTTTGCGGGTTGGGCGGGGCCAGGCCTAAATTACCTGGCCGGCCCAAAATTACCATTGTCCCAATGGGCAAATACCCAGTATGCCCCATGGCCAGTCCAGCACTGGTGTATACACACACTTGGTCATGCATATGATGTAGAAGAAAATGTGATTTATCAGACCTTGTCCATTTGCACAATGTCTGTCTTGCACAATATTTTCAGATGTACATTTGCCTAACAGTAATTTCACTTCTCATCTACCTCACCCATGCATTTATGCATTTATGGGCTATATATATTTCTTTATTACACAGATTATTTTTTTATTTTATTTTTAGTCTGCTTGTTATAATATTTTATTTTATTTTCCTATCTCTCAAGTGATCCTAGGTTATCTATTTTGGAAATTTGCCCAGCCTTAGGTGTGATTTGGGGTACATTTCACAGCACGTTGTAAATAAAGAATCTTGAATCTTGAATCTTTTTCCATTGGTCCATGAGCCAGTTCTGATGCGCTTCCAGCATTAAACAGGGTCAGCATTGACACTCTGACTAGAATCTGCACGGCAAACTGTGATGCATTGTTTGTCATGGCATAGCTTTCTCAGTAAGTTGTGCTACAGCAGCTCTTCTGTGGAATCAGACCAGATGGGCTACCCTTCAGATGGGCTATCCTGTCACTGGTTCATCGGTTGTCCTTCTTTGGGCCGCGTTGGAGATGCTCTGACCCAGTGGCCATCACAGTTTGTCGATTCTGAATATATCTGAGACCAGTCACTTGCTGACCTTTGTATCCCAGCCCTTGGATAGGGCACTGTAACAAGCTAATCAGAGTTATTTTCTGTTATAATGTTTTAATGTTATGGCCGATTGGTGCTTGTGTCTTCTGGGTTTTCATGTTTTTTGTGGTTAAAGGGTGAAGGGCATTTGGCTGACGCTCTTATGCAAAGCAACTTATAATCATTAGTTGCAGGGACAGTCCCCCTGGAGACACTGAAGGTTAATCTGTTTACTTTCAGGTGCAGCCGCCCCTAGTGGTTGTACCCGGCGCCGGTACCGTAATTTTTAATCGTTTGTTTCGGGGTGATTTGTGTATTAAAAAGTCGATTTCATGGCAGAAATCAATAGCGGTAGTTGTTATGATTCGAACGAGTCGTGATTCGTGTTTGTGTGTCACTCCAGAGCGGAGATTCCGCCTATTTTGTCCAATGAGTCCCAGAAGCCAAATCTGACTCGTCCAGCTTTGAATGCCAGTAACTTGGACCAATTGCTGGGTAGACTAAATCTGCATATAAAATCTTGTAGCCAACCAGTAGATGTTTTCAAGGAGGTATGGCTAAAGGACACAATGGTAGGAAGTGGGGGAGTTTGAACCTCCAACTTTGTGGTCATCAGGTTCACAGGCTAGTGTTTTACCCACTAGGCCACTACCACCCACGTTTAAGGTTCAAGGTTTCTTCTAGGTGGTGCTGGCCCACAGTGGGTAGCCCTGTCACCTTACAACAAGCAGGTTCTTGCTCTGATTTCCTGGCTGCCAGGGTCCTTTCTATGTGGTGTATGCTTTTTGTCTGTATGTTTTTCTTTCTACAGTACAAAGAGTCAGGTGAATCAGAAATGTTAAACTGTGAGTGTGTTTGTTTGTGTGTTTGTAGTGTCTACCAGGTGTGGGACTGGTGACCTATCCAGAGTGTTTCTCCTCCAAAATTGTATGTTTCTTGCATTGTACAGTAAAGAGACTCTGATCATTAGGAAAATGAGTGTAGTGTTTTCCCCAGGGCCACATAAACTGTTACATATCTTCCTAATTTGGGAACTAATTTGGTAGCACCCACTGTGCTATATAATGATTAGAGTTTTGAATTTGTCTAAGCAGATGCTCCTTTTACTAGATCCTCATTTTAAAAATAAAAAAAAACTGGTTCAGCACCATTTGATGGTCAAAATAAATACATTGTGTGATGCTATCTTAAAGGTACAGTGTGTGTTGTTGGTGTAATGCATAATGTAATGTAGCAGGCTGGAGCTGACTGGGGTGAAATCTCCACTCTTGAGGGAGCACCCAAGAGCAATGAAGCTTGTAGAACCTGAGCAGACCCAAGTTCTACTCTCGAGTCAGAGTGGACGGTGCCTTGTCAAAACAGAGGCGATATAAAATAGTTATTATATGCTGTGCAGTCTGAGGGCAAAAAGGGAAGGGGTTCAAGCTTTTCGTATATGTGCCTGACATTTTGGACATCTGGTTCCTATCACCATCTTGGGCAGGTTTGTCTAGAGTTACTGAATTACTTCGTTTACGTGTTTGCAACATATGCAGATGAAAAAAACAGTTACGTATGGGGTATTCTTGCAGATTCTCATGAAAACGGCAGACCACGATGGCATCTTGCCCTATGGCAACTTCGACAGCATTTGAACCTCTGAATATTAAAGGATTATTTATAACCCTGGTATTATTTAAAACCCTGGTATTTTTTAATTCAGTCAAATATTAACTATTATTTTCCATCGCTTTTCATGCCACTAGTATTCCAGGTATGGAATACTAAACATACTATATGTTCATAGTTGCCCAAATGATAATTAATTGTATGTCATCACGTGGGGTGGCACAATACCAGTTTTCATGTCTCATACTGATACTGATGCTCCAACCTGGAATATCTGCCAGTATCAATACCAATCTTTTTCCTTCTCTTGAATGGCTCTTGGAATGCAGAAATGATTCCCTCCATCTTTTATAGTACACTATGGAAGCTACAAAATTCTAGTTTCTACATCCACGTAGTGCACAGTTTATCCATTATGGATTTCCACACACATGGCTGAATCTCCAATGGCTCAGACATGTGTGCGAAAACCCATAATGGATTAATTGTGCACTATATAGATGTAGAAACAAGAATTTTGTAGCTTTTGTAGTCATCACCCTGACACATTCTAACAAATATTCATTGCAGCAATTAACGCAGGAGTCAATTGTACTTTAATACCTACATAATGCACTTAGTAGGAGGTAGGAAGCCATTGGAGACAGCCTTGCAGCTCATCTGTGTTTCTTTATCTGTGTTACTCTTATCATATTATGTTGCTCAAAGTTTAGTTAAGCATTTACTTGATAGTTCAAGCTTTTTCCAATATCGGATCCAATTGTATCTGATCAAAACCGATACTGAGTATCAGATCGGCAAACCCCAGTAATCCTCTATGTATAAGTGGTTCCATGGTAATAAAGATGTGATTATGAGATGGGCTTACTGTGGCCCATTAGAGGGGATTAGGGTGAGATGTTATCTTCCCTAGACATGAGCTCACATCCATGGTGGTGCATGTAGACCCAGGTTCTAAGCCCTCCTCACCTGGATCAGTGCTTGCCTAATGTTCTGCTAAATCGTAATGACTTCCAAAGTATGATATAATGGGAGCTGCACTCAGAATTACTAATTACTGCAATTAATGCTTATTAAAATGTGTCAGGGTGATGACTGAGCTACACTGGGGACGAGTAGTCTGTAGTAGATCTTGCAGTGCAGGTTAATGGCAGCCAGCAGAGTGAGTGCTGTGTGTGCACTTTCTTACAGTGCAAATCAGTGCCAATGAAAACAATGAGGTAAAATCCAAAAGAGACCATTTTTGGAATGGGGTGGGTGAGTAATCCCATGAAAAGTTTAACCCATTCAAGTCACAGTTATGCATTCTAAACCTTCAGTGAATACCACATTTATGTCCATGAGCAGAAGAAGAGATTATTACAATGAATTCCACAAATCCTTTCTCTGCATTTAACCCATTGACCAAGTTAAGCAGGGGGCTGCCACCAATGAGAGGCGCCTGGGGAGCAGTGTGTGGGGACGGTACCTCAAGGGTAACCCAGAGATGACACTAACAGTGCTGAGATTCAAACCCACAACCTCCTGATTGTAGGGCCAAGGCCCTAACCAGGCCACCAGCTGCCCAGTAGTGAAAAGTAGTGAAAAATTGTTTTTGACTTTTGTCTTTTTTGTCATTTCCTCCCAGTGAAACAAGTCAAAGTCAGAAGTGCAGACTTGATGTGAACTGAGTGTGATTGTAATTCATTGTATAGCTCACTATGCAATTTAAGAGGAATTCCACCAATTTTTAAAACATTTTGACAGATGTCAGGGACCATGGAGCTCATATTTCACATACTTAAATTTCACTCTATTTTTGTTCTCAGCATTCTCGTACAATTGATTTATTAAAAATATCCTGCACTATACTGGCACTACCATTCATATGTCAGGTAGAAAACTTGCATTCAAACATGCAAATTTTCAACAAAAACATAGCATTGATCATTTTTATATAAAGTCAGAACATATAGATGCTTTATTACTATGATGTCTACAGTACAACTACAGCCATTTTATTAAACATCCACAATCTACATGTGTATTTTGAGGTTTTATGTATAAAACTAAATGCTAAAACTGATCAAAATGAGGTTGGCTTGTTGTGCATCTCTTCCATGATTATATTAAAAATGCATTTTAGGTGAAAATCACAACTGTCATAAAGCGGTGTTTCAGTCATCAGTGTGTTCTCTGTAGAGTATGCATTTATTTTCACAGCAACCCTGTAATTTGTTCCGGAGAGACCCAGATGATTACATCAGCAATGAAACTATACAGCAACTTTAATTAAGGCATAGCTCCATCCATACAGAGCAAAGTTATGTCATTTAAGTAATTTGACACAAAAATAAAAAAAGAAGTGAATATTTTTAAGAATAACAGTAGACAGTGGTTCAATAAATAGTCAATAAAATAGAACGATTTTAATCACACATTTCGGAAAATACTTTCAAAAAGTAAAAAGTAAACAAAATACTAAATAAACACACAGTCTACACGGGGTGGTAGAGCAGGAGTTGGAACATAGCCACGACACACCGGAAACAGATTCACTGTGATATTTACTACCTTTAAAAAATGATCCTAATGAGAATGACAGCAACAATGATATGAAGAGACATTACATTAAAATATGAGAGAATTTAGGGAAAAAAATAAAAGAAACAAACCAAATGAGGGGGGGGAGTACACCTAAACATACAAATACAAAAAGGAGAAAGGCAACAGACCAAACCAGCAGTGCAGCGAGGCGTCCCATCTTTCACAGAAAGGTGCAGCAGGACCGTCCTCCAGGTCTTCCATGTGGGAGTTGACAGTCATCCCTGGTGTCTCTCAGTGTTCATCAGGACCGAGGTCATAATCATCCTACAGACATATTGGATGTGCTAGCTGGTCAGTTACCAACATCTCTGCAGAAAGAGTGAGTTAAGTTTACTTTCGGGCAGCTGGTGGCCTAGTGGTTAGGGAAGTCCCCCTGCATTCCGAAGGTTGTGAGTTCAAATCCCAACACTGCTAGTGTCACTACTGAGGTTCCCCCCTGGCGCCCCTCGTTGGTGGCTACCCCCTGCTTCACTTGGTGAATGGGTTAAATCAGGAAAAGAATTTCACATTGTTCACACATGACTTTAAGGGGACTTTAACCCTTGGAACATGAGTGGACAGATCCATGCCTGAAGCACAGCAAAGGCGAAATTGCTGTTATATGGCCAAACAGCTCCTTATATGGAAGTTCCCCTGGTGTGTGATGGTGCTTGAGGTGTCAGATGTCAGAAGTTCTTATAATTTAAAAACATGTAATACTAATAATAACCACTACTGGAGTTTTAAAAATGATGTTGAACGCAAATGAACATACATGTACAAATTTCTTTTAGACTTTAGAAAACGTTCTGAGAGTAAACACCGGTTCTAGACTGTTTTATATTTACTGAGATCTGTTTTACACAAGAAAAAGAACGTTTTGTTCTGTTTAGATGTATTTTTATTGTCTTTTTTGTCCCTCATTGCTCTCTAGCACCTAAACACTTCTAACAACTCGCCCACAGGAAGCTCACAGAGTCCCAGAGTTACAAAATGGAATAATAATTACGATAACTTTATAAAATTATTTTGTAAATGTGTTCAATGAAGTTCAAATGACTGAAAAATTTGAAGTCATCCATTTCAAACTAAATTTAAATTAAAGTATCTAAGACAACATATATGGTGGGATTCCTAGTTGTAACCATAAACATACTGTGATCCTTTGACTTAATTATTTGGTTCACAAAATCTTTGCTATAACAGATGGAAGTGTCGATTATAACAAATAAACCAGCATTGTGATGGGTTTAATGAAACATCAGAACTGCAGATGGAACCCTGCTGCTCCCTTGATGTGAA
The DNA here is from genome assembly GCA_037974405.1 of Brachyalestes nurse. Taxonomy (NCBI): domain Eukaryota; kingdom Metazoa; phylum Chordata; class Actinopteri; order Characiformes; family Alestidae; genus Brachyalestes; species Brachyalestes nurse. The sequence goes on along the minus strand of JBBPCY010000032.1, from coordinate 17,213,112 downwards.
AATTAATGTTCTATGAACCGTAAAATTAAACTGATACTCAAAGTTTCCCATCAGATTTAACTACAGTGTTCCAAAATATAAATTGTAAATATATAAATATATTAGGGCCTTCAGAGGCACCAGTCGACTAATCGAGAGTTTTTTTTTCTCTGTGCGCACTTGTACACGCAATGCAGTCTCTGCTTCTGATTGGCTGACGCTGACATGCGTTCCGTGATTTAACCAATTATTGTAGTCCCTTCATAAAAGGGGTGGTACCAAGGGAAAGGTAAACACAGCCACAACAAGGCGAGAGACACGGCAGCAGAGGAGACAGATACACATTACATGTGTGGAGATACTTCACTCTAGACACACAAACAGCATGGTGGCCTGCACAATCTGCAAGTCGGTGTTAAAGTACAGTAACAGTACCAGCGTTCTGCAAGGCCATCTGACACGGGACCGCTAGCTAGCATGGCTAACACTAACACTGCAGGGAGTTGTCCTGCCGCGGCTTAAATTGTTCCCTCTCAGACGGACACTTAAATTTGCCCGAAAATTCAATGTATCAGCCTTTGTTTTGTTTTGTTTATTTGTTTTGTTGACTGTTAATGTTACAGAGAACTTTTAATAAAAACCGCTCAGAGTTGCACAGCCGTGTTCCTCCGCTGCGTGTGTGATGACGTCATCAAACGACTAGTCGACGTGAATGCCCTAATATATATATATATATATATTAGACAGTATGTCATGTGAGCTGTGTCTTCATTTCATTCTGCCAACAGTTTAACCCCGACCATTCAGTCTACAGCTGTTTAGCCCCACCCATTCAGCCAACAGGAGCTTTGTTCCAACCATTCAATATGATGTTTGGAGAATAAAGATTGTTCTGCTGGTTCCTGAATGAGGCACAACACGGGGCCGTCAATAAAGACTGAGCTTATTTGCATGCATCAGTTTAAACAGTACAGTAACAGAATCAGTGTACTTAATTCTGACGGACAAAAAGAGGCTCGAGAACAATGTAGAAATGAGATAGACATGCGAATAAAAGCACACAGTCCATACAGATAGAGCTCAGGGTAAGAACCAAAAGCTCTTTAAGCTAACAGTGTGTTTAAAAGAATATTATAATAAACAGCAGGATCTATTTCTCTATATTTATTGATGTAGCACTGCAGACTGCTGTAGCTCAGAGAGCAGACTGCACTCACAGCACCACTAACATCATCGACCTGCACCACTGAGTGTGTGTGTGTGTGTGTGTGTGTGTGTCCATCCGGTGCCCTCACACTATCGATCTGATCTCAGTGAGGCCAGCCATCATGTAGACTAAAAACCACTGCAGAGAGAGAGAGGGGGTGAAGAGAGCGGGAGAGAAAGAGAGAGAGGGGTGAGTAGAGGAGGGGAGAAGGCGGAGTGAAAAGAGGGGGACAGAGATGAATGAAGAGAGGGGGAGAGAGGGGGAGAGGAGTTTTTTAATAGTATTCCTATTAATATTAACCATTATATTCAGTCCTCAGACAGCAGTTGTTGACTATAATTAACACAAATAAAGCTTGTTGTTTACACAGTCTCATCCCCGTATCTCCTCCGACCCTGGACAGATTTACGTCACCCCTCTCGTTTCTCTCTCTCTTTCTTCTCTCTCGCTCTCTCTCAATTTACTCTCTCTGCTGTTTTCTTGTCCTGAGTGAGTTTCTAGAAGGATCAGTCAGGCAGTGATGGGTTTGTTTATTAAACTTTAAACAAGGCTTAAAACTTCAGTTTACTTTCATCCGTGTGCTGCAGTTTCAATCTCTTGCTCTTGCTCGCTCTCTTCCTCTCTCTCTCTCTCTCTCACACACACACACACACCACATACACACCTCCATTTTGTTAATTTTCTAGAAAGTACCCCTTTGTCCTCCATCTCATTCTCTCTCTCTCTCTCTCTCTCTCTCTCACTTTCTCCCTCTGTTTACCTGTCCTTACCTTTTCTGTTTGTCTTCATTTGAATTTATTCTCTTTCTCACCTTTCTCTTCCTCTCACATCTCTCTCGTTTTCTTTCTACCTCTCTCTCCCCTCTCTCTCTCTTTCTCTCTCTCTTTTTAGTCAGTTAAATTCAGTAAGCTTTATTGGCATGACCCTATTTAGATACAGTATCAGAACAAAACTAATAATAATAATAATAATAATGTCGTAAGTAGTAATGATTAGTACTAACGAATAAATACATAACAATGTTTACAAATAGGACATTCAAGTTTCTATAGGTTGCTCACTCACTGTCCCTCAGTGTGAAGTATACAACATTTATGTACTTATATATTATGTATATATTGTCTGACATATACTTAATGTTATGAAAGAAACAGTTGAATTGGATGTGAATCTTCTTAGATGTGAAAAGTAAACTTCCTGCAGGTTAATGTTTCACCCAGTCTCTGCAGTGCTGCTGCTGCACTGCTGGCTCCACAGTCTCTGCTCTTCAGGCAGCCAGGATCTCTCACGGCAGCTGGGTTCACTCAGTCTGTACTCTGTCAATGTGGTTCAGTCAAATACTCGACTACAGTAAACCATCGTTTTAGAGCCAGAGACCACTGCATTCTGATTTGTGTTTGTGCTGTTTTATTCTCTCCAAAAACAATCATTTAAAGATTAACACAGGCTACAATCACAGCATTTCTACCAACATATAGCGCCTGCTCAGCTGGGCCTCGGTGGTCTATTAATAGAGTGTTTCCTCCCACTGTATTTTTTTTACTACAGTAATGAAAGAAAAGTGTAGTTAATATAATTGATAAATGATATTTTTGATCAAATGCAATATAATGACTAATAAAATGGTAATAAAATGACCAATGGCATAGTAGTTATCAAGACTGGAAATCAAAAAGGTACCTCTTCCGGCCGTGTTGGTTTATGTCTCTCCATCATATTGTACCAAATATATGTGTACCAACGTGATGACTTTTGCCCTTCCTTGAGTTTTGATGACCTCACTGTGTACCAGTGGGTGGTCTCTCTCTCTCTCTCTCTCTCTCTCTCTCTCTTTGTCTATCTATCTGTCTATTTTTGATATTCGTTTTAAAGAGGGCAACTATTTGCATCTACACAAACAAATAAAGACACATTTAAATAGATTGTATTGATTCATAGCACAGTGACTGTGTGTGTATGTGGGGGGGGGGGGGGTTATGCATGAGACAGAAAGAAATCCTGAATGTGTGTGTGTCATAAAATGGCACTGAATGGCTGGATGTTTGTAGAAATGCAATATGACTCAGAGCTTTGCTTTCAGATCGGCCTCTGAGCCTCTCTGATTAATAACGGTGGGATTCGTGTCGTTTTTCACGATCACTGCAGCTCTAATGAAAAGTGGGCTTAAGCTGTTGCCATTTGCCCTCCGTCCCCCGGTGAAGCGTGACCATGTGACCCAGTAATTGCTTGATGATTTATTCATCGGTTAATGGCTCTGTTAAACACAATGCTTTTGTTGAGGGAGAAGGATTTATGGGCCGGGCCACCTCAGAGCTGCTGAGGATGTCCCACGGGGTCAGGAGAGGCATGTCCTGGAGCAGAATTTACAGTACAAGTCAAGAGTTTGTACACACAATACTGTGCAAAAGTCTTACTCACCTGCGAAAATAATATTTAAAAACTATTCAGATGTGCAGTGAGTGTTTTTTTCACATTAATATTACTTAATATGCTAATATTAATAGTACTTAATATGAAAATAAAATGTATGAATACAAATAACATTATACAGTACGTTTTATGTTCAGTGAATCAATGTGTTCCTTGTGGAAGTCCAGCATTACTTGTAGTTTCCATCAGAAACCTGCTTTGACTCAGTCAGTCCTTCATTAGAGTAAACCAGAGCTGCTGATGGAATTTCACAATCCAAACAACGGCTAGAGGAACCGAGGAGGAATCTGGAAACGAACCTGTGTTCTCCACACCAGCTCACAAACTCACAAAATTTTTACTGAATTCTTGTATTCTTTGTATTCCTAATCCTAATGTTAAATTTAGCAGAAACACACATTGTAACACGCTGAGAAAAATAGCTTTAAACAATTTGCACAGGTATCTAAGACTTTTGCACCTTTATGCCTGATACGTTCTTAACATTCTGACCATGCAATTGTGTCAGTTCTCTTTGACAATGATGGACCACCAAAATAATATCATGTCAATAGAGATTTAGGGTTCGGAAACTGACCCATGATAAATGGGATAGAGGGTGGCTGACATCAGATGGGCCAAAGTATGTAATAATTCACCCATAATCACCAATTAACCAATAGTATCATATTTTACCTCCTCTTCCCTCCACTCCTGCCTATTTTTGAGGAACCATCCCACTTCTAGATCTGTATATGGTACTGTGGAAGAGTCTGTCAGTCATAGTTGTTTAGCTGGACAGGAAGGGGCTGTACTGCTTCAGTTGCTGTCAATGCTTTTATATAGTCATTCAAATGAAATTTAATGAGCCTCGCAAAGTAATTAGGATGTTGGAATAATGCAGCATTTACACCTTTACATTTCACCAGTTCTAAATAGAAATTACTTTTCAAAAATCTTTTTTTTTAAATATTTGTTATTGGAAATAAATCACACAATTGGCCTCATGTTTGTCTCAGAAAACACCTCAGCCTTGAGTGAGATGGAGATTCTGGGGTCTTCCCCTCTCTTTGTCATTTTCATTCTGCCACTCCCTGACTTGTCCTTGACGTGCGGATGAAATAATGCACATTCTCTCTCTTTTCTTCTCTTTTCCTTCTTTTTTTGTCTTCTGTCTGCTCCCTTAAACGTTGTGCTAAAAACAGGAATAGAAATGAGTTTCTCTCCCCCTTTCTCTCTGTCTTTCTTTCTCAGTCTGATGTGACAGACCTGTGCCAGGGGAACGCCGCCTTTTCAGATGCGAGACAGAACTGTTATTTGTGACAAATGAGCTGGCTTTTTTGTCCTCTTATGCCACAAATCCTCTTCTCTCTCTCTTTCTCTCTTTCTATCTTAATATCTTTCATTTTCTGTGTCTGTCGCCCTCCATGAAAAAAGGCTCCAGGTGTTTCCTGTCCTTCCTCTGATCTCTTCGTTCCTCTGTCGTTCTGCCTCTACCGTCTCTCTGGACTTTCTCTAGCAGGCCAGAAAACAATGACCTATTCAATCAGAGCCCTTCTGGGAAAGGCTGATGATGTGGTGTGGCCGGCGGGTCACGGTCGGCTTTGGTTCGCCCTGGAATTTGCGTGGCCTCCACGAGCTTGGTTACGTCTGGTCTGTGTGTGTGGCCTTGTGTGTGTGTTACCTCGCATTTCAGTATTGTTTCAGATTAAAGCAGGAGTGTACTTGTTGTGACGTATGGCGTCATTATTTGCTGATGGGTTTTTAGCTCTGAAACCTTCAGTTGGGTCATGGACGGGTCATCTTTGTTTCGACACCGCCTTTATCATCCCCACTTCTATTTCTCCTGACAGGAATCCCCAACATCAAGTCAAGAGCTACTCCACTACTGCATCAACTTAGCTCCTTAGAAGAGTAATCATTGCAATCAGACACATTTTCCATTTTCATTCCCTCCACTCCACCCCATCCCACCACCACACAGTTTTTGAACGGTTCTACCAGTTGAGTTTTTTTGTTTATGTGCTAGCGTTCCACACTAAAATTAAACAGTCCACTCCTTTGTATTGTCAGTTGTGTTCACTTTGTCGCTCTGTTTGTTCACCTCGATGCTGGTATCACTTGATTAACTCGTTTGACAGGATGTTTATTGTACAACAGCACAAGCTATGGTTGCTATGGTCATTATGAATGAATATGGGGGTACGATAAATACTCCATATAAAGACAGTTTATGAATTTGTGTAATGAAACCAACTGCTTGGCAGGGTCCTTTACTGGTGTTACTTTGATGCATGTAAATTATGCTAAATATGTAAAGATTTGTTTTTCAGTGTCAGACACTGGGGTTTTTTGGTGTGTGCGTTGTTCTCCTGAGTTTGGACGCAGCTTGAGTTTAGTGTGATTTCATCATTGATCGCCTGTCAGATGTTTAAAAGAATAAATATGAAGCTCTAAGTGTAAAGATGTTGGAATACCAGCTGTAATCTCGATGTACCATTAACTTTCATTGTTGTGTCAGAAGTTAGAATGGGTTACTATGTTTGTTGCGAAATATTTCAAAACACACTGCTGTGAAGGTTCACCATAGAAAGCAGCCCTCGACACACCCATGTGGCCCTACACGCTGAAGAAAGTCGGGGTTAAAAAGCCTGCGGCAGCAAAACCATCATCCTCACTCTGAAATCTTATCTGTTCAGTCACAGTCAGGACTGAGTCTAATGCCATAACTGTTACAGAATAAGTTCATTATTTCACCCCAGCTCTGGATAAGAAGAATATTACAGAAGCGTACTGTACCGTGAAAGGCCATTTGATGGGGAATGATGGTGCCTTTCACTCCTGAGTCATGAGGCTAAGTCAGGCTAGAGTCATGAGGGTCTTAATGGGGTCAACTGTGTGAAATAGATTTGTTTTACTTCCTCCATGTGACATTTACAGACATTGCAAAAAACATTTATTTTATCAACATGAGATGAGGGCTGTTGTGTCTACTCAGTTAAAAGCAGCCGAAAAATTAATTAACATTTTTCTGGAGGAATTAGATTGCGTTGCAATTGAAATAATAACTAAACATGGAGGCTACAGGTCATAATGAAGCCATTTTTGCTCCAAACATTCTACATTCTTCTATTATGTTCTTCTATTAGCAATTAAGTTGTTTTTGTTAGCATAACTGAAAGGGAGGAAACCCACACCAGCAGGATCTCACAAAATTATTTTTGTAGTAACAGATCACGTATTTAAAGCAAATAAAATATTTGCTGTTACTACGTATGTACATACATATACACTGCCAGTCAAAAGTTTGTACACACGTCTTCTCATTCAATGTGTTTTCTTCATTTTTATTATTTTCTACATTGTAGATTCATATTGAAAACAAACAAAATGATGAAGGAACACATGGAATTATGCAGTA
>JBBPCY010000032.1:17189667-17205996 GCA_037974405.1 Brachyalestes nurse | reverse complement strand
GGAGAGTTGGTACTGATCCAGACTTAATTTTCAGCTGTTCAGCAAGACCAGCTCTGTATTGCCCCAAGTTGAGGAAAATTCTCACAAAGTGAAAATTTCATGTCATGGGAACTTTAAAGAGCAATATTTTTATTTGGAAATTTGGAGAAATAATGTCAGCAGTTCTTAAAAACTAAGGCAAATCTGTTCAGTTCAATCCTTGCACCTAGAAAAGAGAAAACCAGATAAACTGAACATTTTTACGTTTGTCTCTTATTTGTTTTTCTGGAGCTGTATATTTATTAGTATAGAAACTACTAATGTAAATACACAATTAAATATTTTAAATAAATAAGTACAGTACATTGTATGACAAAACAAGAATACTTACAGGCCTCTAAGGGTTAAAAGGCTGCACTGTATCACACTAAGGGCTGTGTTTGAGGGGGAGCTAATATTAGCTCACAGTGTGATGTCGGCTGAGTGTTAGCTCAGCGTTAACGTGGTACCTGGGCAGTGAGTCATAAGGAAGAGCGGCGTGACTCTCAAGAGAGGAGCCCTGGCCTGCGGTCACTGCGGAGATATCAGCACTGACCAGCCTGGCCACCACATCCCTCCATCCCTCAACACGATACAGAAGAGGGAGAAAAGAGGAAAGGAAGAGTTCTATGAAGTGGTGAAATTGTCCTATAGTTCACTGAATTACTCTGAGTGTCTGAGTGTCTGTGTGTGTGTGTCTGCTTTTGGAAGATATTTTGTCACACAAAGGATGAAGGGAAATGTTCTCTGTGGTGATTTAAGATTATAGTCGGAAACAAACGCTCTGCACCAAGATTAATAGCAGGATTTTTTTGAGAGAACAAGCACCGCACTTTCCTCTAATATCTCTTTCTCTCTTGCTCTCATACACACACAGACTCTCTTCTACTCTCTTCCTCTCTTTTTCCTATCTCTCTCTTCTATCTTGTTTCTCTCTCTCTCTGCCTCACTCTTCTTTTCACACTCTCTGTTTTTCTCTCTATTTCTATCACTCTCTTTTCTCTTTCTCCCCTTGTTTCTCTCTTTCTGTCTTTCTTTCCTTCTCTCTCTCTCTCTCTCTCTAGAGGAATTTTGCCAGAAAGCCTAAATTAGCGGAGCACTTCCTATGGGGGCGTGTGAATGTTTAGAGTGTGTGTGTGTGTCTGCGTGAGTGTGTGTTCTTTGAGGTGATTTTAGTCATGTTTATGTGTTTCTTGTGACAATTTTGAGTGAATGGAGACACCTCATTTGTCTTCAACCCAGCAAGGTGTTACTTATGAGACAGGACACACACACACACACACATACACACACACACACACACACATTCTTACACATACATACAGTTCACAGGCTCAAAGCAGACGTGGAAGTGAATGCGAGCACACAGTTTTAGTGCTGCCTCAGGGAGGCGTTTGGCCTCTGGCTGTAGGTTTGGGTTGTGTGTGCTGGGTGAAGATTTTCCCCACAAAGGTCAGGCTGTGTGGCTTCTTTCTTCCTTCTGTTGTAGATTCAGAGGGAAGCCTGTCAGCCCTAAGGCCCAAAGCTAAGAAAAAATAGCACTATTTTGTAAGGTCAAACTTAATTGTTAAAAAGAAAGGGTCTACACCAATCAGCCATAACATTAAAACCACCTGCCAAATATCATGTAGGTCCCTCTTGTGCTGCCAAAACACGGACGGACTCCACAAGACCTCTGGAGGTGTGCTGTGGTATCTGGCACTAAGACGTTTACTGCATGTCCTTTAAGTCCTGTAAGTTGCAAGGAGGGGCATCCACGGATCAGACCAGTTTGTCCAGCACATACAAATGCTTGATCGGACTGAGATATGGACACTGCACAGAGCAGCACAGATATGGACATTGTGGTGCCACATGATGTACAAGGAAACTTGATTCACCCAACCAGGTCACTTTCTTCCATTATTCTATGGTCCAGTTTTGATGCTCACATTCTAATTGTAAACACTTTCAGTCGTGGACAGCATGGGTGCTCTGACTGGTCTGCAACTACGCAGCCCAATACACAGCAAACTGTGATACACTGTGTGTTCTGCCACCTTTCTCTTATAGCTGGCATGACCTTTTTCAGCAGTACGTGCTACTGTAGCTCTTCCATGGGATCTGACCAGAAGGGTTAGTCTTTGCTCCAGGTTCTCTTCATTTGGGCATGTTTTGAAGGTACTCACTACTGGTTAAATGTTTTGGCTGGTTGGAGTATAATGAGGCAGCAGGCGTAGAAGCAGGATACATTTTTGAGGGTTTATTTAAGTCAGTGTAACATCAGAAATTACAAAGCAAGAAGAAATGTGAAGCTTTGTCATATCCATAACAAATTAAAGGGAAGACAGAAATTTGAGAGCATGACTGGAAAACAGCAAAACAAGCAAAGAACAGACAGACACACATACAAGGTATAAGGATATAATACAATGTATTAGATATATAAAGTGTAAATATAATATTGCATATAGTATATACTGTATAATGTATAGTGTATTTAGTATAACATATTAGTAGCATAAAGTGTACCGTAAATATCGTATATTGTATTAAATATGTCGTTTAATATATATAAAATAATAGAATTGTAATACAATTTGCACAATAACTGCACCACTATTGATACTATTTGCACTGTGTGTACGTTATTTGTTTATCTGTTTATTTGTTTCATATGTAGAGTTGCACATTGAATCTTATTGTACTGTGTACAATGACAACAAAGGAATTCAGTTCAATACAGACAAACTACAAAAAGGAAAACAGTAATACAACTAAGCAGATAGCCAACAGATCTAAGCAGTACACCGTAAAGACAATGACTGTAAACACATCAGGTAACGAGACATGGCTGAGGGCAATAATTACAGGCTGGACCTACAGACTACACATAGGTGACAGATGTGGACCCTTAGGGTATGTTAAAACAGCTCCCTTGTTCAGTAAATAGGTACTGCTCAGGGAATTTTGTAGGGAATTCCACTGTCAAAATTGTTCAAAGGAACTGGAACCTTTATGCCCTGAAGATTCCCACTAGGCACCGTAAATACCAGTGACTGTACCTTTCATTTCGAAACATTGTAAAATGTAGGACAAATGCTCAAATATTGATCTCAGAGATTTTATGTTGTACAGCCTGCTTTCACCATCAGGTTTTACCTAGTAGTGTTTGTACTAGAACCAAGGACAGTTTTTACCCTCAGGTCATCAGACTGTTAAATGCTATTGAGTTTTTAACTCAAAGAAGAGTATGCGGTTTCACAAGTACTTATATTTTAACATATTATACACACAACTTACTTTTTTAGAGAGGAAACAAGGCAAGCCCTCAAACCAGATGTGAAAGTGATGAAATTATTGCAAAATGTGTATGAATATATGTTATCACATTCCTGTCAGTATGCATGCATGTAAGAATCCAGTGAGTAACACGTGGCTGTGAGGCTTAAATAGTTATGGGCTGAACATTTTACTTAAAGTAGCAGCATTGGTAAATGATAGCTGAAGGTATAAAATTGCAGTGAATCATTTCAGTATTCAGGATTACAGTCATTTAACCCATTGATATGCTCTCTTTCAGAATATTCAGTCAGAAAAAGAGGCCTTGAAAGAGGAAAGGGAGAGAACACCCAAGTACCAGCGCACGGATGATGGATTCATTAGAATAGGTGAGAAGCCGCTAAAGCAAAAATAGACTATGAATGTAAATGCCAGTATGTATATTTATACGAGGTGTGTGTGGCAGCTCCTGGTGATTCATCACATAAGCTTTGAGTCACCTGTAACCCATCAGGTACGGCAAACATTAGAAATATGGAGATGTTTTGCTTTGCCTTTGATTTATATGACATCATTTATATAACAAATGTCATTTACATTTCTGATTTTTATGTTTCAAACAATGACAAAACACGACAAAAGTTAAATAGTTATGGCAAGTTATTTTACATTTTACGTCAAAATAAATCAAAATTTGCAAAAAAAAATCCTAATTTATGTTTGTTCTCTTTAAAGGATTGTGTTAACCTGTTATTGTTAATAATATTAATACAAGAAGTAGAAAAATATTTAAAAAAGGCTTAATTCCTACTAGCCATAGTATTATGCTCAGTTGACTCTTTTGAATAATTTCTTAAAATTCAGCTTGGTTTCATTTTTGTTATTCAGATTATTTTCAATGACTTATTGTTAGAGCCAATGCCAGCAATTATAGTGGGTGGTAACAGGTATAGGGGGTGGTGACAGGTATAGGGGTGGTAACAACTATAGGAGGCAGTAACAGTTATAGGGGGTGGTGACAGGTATAGGGGTGGTGACAGGTATAGGGGTGGTAACAGGGATAAGGGGTGGTGACAGGTATAGAGGAAAAAACACACAACCAGAGGTAAAAGTACTTCCTTGCTGCGAGGCGACAGGACTACCCATCGTGCCACTATGCCACCTTTTACTATAAATCAGTGACAAGTTAGTGCAATAAACAGCATTTGAGCCATAAATAGCGATACATAACTAAATAAGCCAGCAAACAGGGAGAGAGGAAGAGAAGAGAAATCTGCTTGTGCCCATTAGACAGTCTAGTTATTGTTTCTTAGGCTTTTGTCCATTTAGCCCATGTTGATGAGACCCACGCCATGTGAGTTTTGCTAAAGCATAAGCTTTGCCTTCAAGCACCTTGTTGTGCAGCATATAATCTATGGCCAGTGCCATGGACCGTGGCAAGTCCTTGAACACATTATAAATCATTAATGTAAAGAGAGTTACCCAGCTAGAGGCTTAAACAAGAACGCATTGCTAAAGTCCTCATAGCAGTGTGTATGTGTGTGTGTATGCCTGTGAATGTGCATGCATATACAGATGCTCAGAGTTCACATGCCTGCGTCATGTTAAAACTCAGAGAGAGTTTGTGTTTGTGAGTGTAGCATATGGTAGGCTTTAAATTAAGAGACTTCTCCCGACATCATAAATTACAATAGGCACTCAGTCCCATTCATAAATTTGTCTCAGGGTCAGGATCGATATTACGCTGGCAATGGTTCATTTTTCGACAGAATCAATTCATATGAGGATGTATGGGCCAGCGGTGTCTGGCACAGTCTCCCGTTCACCCATCCTCATCAGAAATGCGATAGCTCCGACTCCAGCACGACCACAGGCCTGCCCGTCCTCTCCAGGCACGCAGTGTTAGACCTCACACTCAGTCAAACTCTTTCCTGATCTATTATTCTGGTATTATCTCTTTAATGCAGATACAGAAAAGTGGTATTTCTGCATTTTAAATCTTTAGGCTGACATAAGAAACTCTGCCCTTTAATGTTTCATTTTATGCCCTTTAATTTTTCACAGCAGTCATAAAATTCAGTTTTGCACTGTTCGGGACGTCCCACCGTTCCATCTTGAATTCTAAGATTTTTCATTAATTAAAAAAATGTCAAATATTTTGAATAAATATTTGATTGGATTATATTAGTATAAATTTATGAGAATTCCCTTCACATTTTATTGGATGCCTGCAGTAAGGAGTTAACAGTTTGAGGCAGATTTTTTTCCCTTTTATTTCCTGTGACTATTTCTTCCAAGTCTCTGAAAGGATCACTGAGTAGTTGTTAGGTACAGCAAGGTTAATTGGCTCCTCTTCTTTAATAATAGAGCAGAAAGATTCATGTATCAAAACCACACATTAAAAGAGTGCAGTTTGCAAATCACAGGAGGACATTTTTTTATTATATCCAACAATAGTCAACACTCACTATCTACATAAGTTTTAAGTGAGGAGGTTTAACCTAATAACACAGTATTCATTAACTGGCATATTACATTTAGCGTTCAAGCCTCTAGCTCAAAAAAATAGATGTGCTGGCCTCCCTGGTGAATATTTTATTTAAAATAGTCACATTTAAATCACATTTACATTTCATTTTGTCCTCAAATCTGTTTAATGATGTGATATCTCATTGCTGTACCTGCTTTTACACTATGTGGACAAAAGTATTGGGACAAACCTGTTCTTCAGGGTTTGAGCTAGGCCCCTTGCTTCCAGTGAAGGTCTTAATGCTTAAGACATTTTGGACAACGCCATGCTTCCAACTTTGTGGACACAGTTTGGGGAAGAACCTTTTCTATTCCAGACTCCAGTGCACAAAGCAGCTCCATAAAGACATGGCTGGAGGAGTTCAGTGTGGAAGAACTTGACTGACCACACAGAGTCCTGACCTCAATCCCATCCAACACCTTTGGGATGAACTGGAATAGAGATTGTGAGCCAGACCTTCTCGTCCAACATCAGCGTCTGACCTTATAATTGTTCTACAGAATGAATGGGTTCAAATTCCCACACAAACTCCAACATCTTGTGGAAAGGAAGCTGTTAGATTTGATGGATTTGAATCCAATGTCATTGCGGTCCTTGTTGGTAAAATGGTCAGGTGTCCCAATACTTTTGTCCATATTGTCTATTTTGATAAGAGCAGTGCTCTGCTTTTTATACATTGATAGAAAACACAGAAAGCTCCAGTTACTCTAGCTAGCATGAGCATGGATGTGCACATCCCATAATTACTACTTTTTACAAACCCCATTTCCAAAAAAGTTGAGATGCAATAAAACATGCAATAAAAACTAGTAATCAATTCACTTGAACCTGTATTTAACAGGCAAAAGGACAAAGAAACGATTTTCAGTGTTTTCACTGACAGACCTAATTATTTGGTCAAAATTATTCTGTATTTACCAGGAAATAATATGTACATTCTGAGCCATATGTATGCCTTAAGGGATTTCAATACTTGAAATCCATTTCTGAAGCAAATATAAGTTGATGCTCATGGGGGCTGTTGAAAAGCATCCCAGGTCTCTCCTGATGAAGCAGCTTGAGAGAATGGCCGGAGTGTATAGAACTACTTTTAGGCAAAAGGGGCTATATGAAGAATCTAAAACTGTAGTGTTGATTTGTTTAACGTTGTTATTGTTAACATTGTTTGTTTAACATTGTTAACATAATTATTGTGGCTTCTTGATTTCAAAAATACAAGAAAACAGTAGAAATGAAAGGAAAGTAGTGCTCGATCCAGAAATGCATGTACATACCAGAACATTGTTGTTCTTGTGATGGCAAGAAAATTAGTCCAGTCTGGCCTTTTGAATTTTTATGAAGTGTTACCCTAAGGTCTAACATGTTTTCTGCTTTCTCTGTAGGAAAGTTCCAGAACGGGATAGCAGAGGGGGAGGTAGAGCCTTCATTTGGGCCATTGGAGGCCATGCGACTCTCAGTAACAACAGATTCTCCTGTATGGGTTATTCTAAGCGAGGTAGACTTTCTATTTTTTTAATCTATTTATTTAAAATCTTTAATTATTACAAAAAGGCCCTTTTTGCCTTCTCTTATTATACAAGATTTTACTTGTTCAAGTTACACCATATCAAAACATGCCATTCACTCCTCAGTCCATACAGACTCAGAAACTAAGCTGCAAGAACAGCTTGCTTTGAATTCATCAGTTTCGTGATGTGATGAAACTACATTTACATTTACCTGCCTATTCACCCTACAGCAGTGCAGCCGCTCCTATTCACACTTACATTTTCTAAGGGCATTTATTGGGTGAGGCTCAATACAGGGCAGCCAATCAGAAAACAGCTAATTTACATAACTGCCTGAAAGGCACAGTAACAAAAACAGCCAGTTTAATTCCAAGCGATAAAGAGAGGTTGGAAAAAGATCATGTAAAAGAGAATAAGACAATTATAGCTTTTGGTGAATAAAAACTACTCCAGAATCATAATTGGAGCTGTTAGGAAATTGAGGAAAATTGTAGAGTTTTTTTTTCTCTCAGCCATGAAATTATATAAAAAGCTCAAAACAATAGTAAAAGAGAGTCTCAGATATTAGGCAGCGGGTCTGTAAGCATTTTTGGGCCATTAAACTTTTCAGTTTATGTACAGTGTATATATATGTGTGTATGTGTGTATGTATATATATATATATACATGCTGTGGATTAATTCATGTTCATGAAATGTTCACGTAACTTAAAGGACAGCTGCTGCTTCCAAATTGTGTAAAAATACATAAGGAAATAAATACAAATGAAATTACATGAAAAATGCAGTAAATGCTTTAAATTAGAAACAGTGCAAGCCGGCAGATTTCCACACATTATTATTTTATTTAGTCCAGTGGTTCCCAGCCCTGATCCTGAGGCTGCCTTTTTCTGCTCTAACACACCTGATCCAACAACACATCTAATTATCAAGGCCTTCTTAATTAGAATTGTGTGTATTAGAGCCTCTTTAATGAACAAAGCTGAGGTACTCAGGACTGTTTTATTGCACTAACCTTTCTCTGTTTGTCTTTGTTACATAGATTTTCATCAAGAAAGCAGAGTGAAGGGTGCCTGCCACAATACCTCACTGTTTCGTTGGGCCTTTCGGTGCAGGATGGGGTCTTTTCAGCACCTCCACCTCAGCACCAACTACGAGTTTCTATCGCCTGGTCCGAGAGCGTCGCCTGCTGGCAACACGCTGACATTGCAGGGTAAAAGAAGAGAAGGCCAGCTGTAATCCTGACTAGCCGAGCGGAGAACGAGCGAAAATGCGGTGGACAGACTGTAGGCTGTCTTTTGTAATTTATGTGTATATACGCTCATGGTTCAGTGACTCTAATTACACTGGTATATTGTCAGCAGGCTCTCTCTGGACGGCCTTGCCCTTTTTGACAATGGCAAATTTTCTGACTTTCAACAATGCTGCTTTTTTTTCTCTTTTTTTTTTGGAATGGGGGAACTCTTTAATTTTCCAGTACCTGATTATGGTTTTCTGCCAACTTTTATCATTTAGTGGGCGACTGATTCTAGGTGGAGGTTTTGCTATTCAGAATCATGCATAGTTATTATATATGAATCAGACACGTTACGAATACACGCAGACATGTTGGTCATAAATGTGCGTTTGTATGTGCAGATGTCTTGAGTGAGCTCTCCTGAAAGTCAGCCAGCTCTGAAAAGCTAAAGCTATAAAAGGACATTTGTGCTGAAAAGTAAACAACCCCTCATGTGATCTTCCGGAGCTTTTTCGGATCTTTTTTTAAAGGAATAATGTACAACTGTTTTGCTTTCTGCTATCAGTTCACTTTAATATGAAGTAAAGTGAAGCAGGGGCATGGTTAGCTGCCAGTAAATTGAGTTAGAAATGTTAGTGTAAACAGACACAGGCTCTGTGATCGAATTAGACGAGGCGAACAGGCGTCCCACCAGAAACACATAACAATATTACATGCGACTTGGGCCGAGATGGGGCCGTAGCTTATGTGCACCCCTTAGAGGCTTAGAGGCAGGGCAACTTTCAGCAGCCCTGCAGTGAGAATCCTTTCATTTTCTCTTTGAGATCATGTTCCTCATGCCTTAAAGTGATTATTTATCAGGTTTTATTCAGTTCACACCATACGACAGCTTCTATGGTCGTTCAGAATCTTTTTTTTCCGCTGCATAACAGGCTACGGGGTAAAAATGAGACATGTTTAAAGCTTGGAAAGAATGAGGACACCAGGTCAGGTCATCATGTGGAGGCAGTATCTTGTTAACAAATGCTCAACAGTCATATAGAAGGTTGTGAATGACAAAACAGGACACTAAACAGACAGACCGAAACCCTCTTACTGGTGTGTATTCAGCCCCTGGATTAGAAGTTAAGTGCTAAAGCAAGTAGCCGTGCCCGTCCTGTGATCAGGGAACTAGTCGGCTACACAGAAGAGATCTCAGGATCAGAGAAGCTTTTCTTTGGTGAGCAAGGTTTCTCACTTAAGAAAATACTCCTGGGTTTTTCGGGTTATCTCTCTCTGTCACACGTGTACCGTACACAAGAATGACCCTGTGCTTGGAAAAGAGCAGAAAACCCATTAGAGGGCCAATATCATGGGAAACTGAATTTTTGGTGCTTTTTTTTAAATGAAAGAGTTTAATGTAACATGTAGAGGTTACACATTCATTCCCCACTCTATATTGTTCGGATATAGTTTGTAAATATAAATATAGCTGCGAAAATTGTCAATTTTTAATTCTGTTTTTGTGATGTCATACATATACATAGATACACTGTATATATAAACATACATACATATGTACATGCCTGTATATATATATACACATATATATGTATATGTATAGTGGTGTGTGTGTGTGTTTTTGTGTGTGTGTGTGTGTGTGTGTGTGTGTGGGAAATTGGTTATTGGCTAATTACAGTTTCCGCAAATTTCAGAAATGGACCTCAGGGAAAAATAAATTAAAAGAAAAATGTCAACTAAGGGCCCCCTAAATAAACAATTCCGCATCTACCCATTATCTTCTATTATAGACAAATTTCAGTCAGCAGGTTTTCTGTTCTTTTACTAAGCACAGGTAAACATGTTGGATTTATGGTCTGTGGTTATCGATTATATGCTACAGAAAAGGCATAATAAAGTAGAACCAAATACATGTCTGTCCAGTTAGAGAAGATATTCCTGTTTTATCTTCACTTCTGGCTTACGTTATGCAGACCTGCTCTACAGAATGAGAACAGCTGCTGCCTGGCTGCTCCCAGTCTCTGCTGGAATCATCCATAAGCACCTGTCTGGAGATACAGTTTAGGGGTCAAAAGGTCAGTCAGGATAAATCATTTTTGTCTTTGTTCGAGCATTAAGAAACAAATCATTCTTTCATTTTTTGTAATCCACCCTGAATTCAAACTGTCATATTTAAGTAGGAAAGCCACGATCAATACCAAGACAAAACGCCGGCATATTCACTTAATATGCATTTGAAAGTGAGTGCAAACATTTGCTCACTCTGGACGGAGCTCGTGCCAAAATAGTTGGTTGTCGGAGCCCTGCTGTTGGCTGACAGGTGCGTGCTTAGCTAACAGATTACCACTGGCCAAACAACATAAACTGAAACCCCCTCCAAAGCAGACCAACATGTCAAACATCTTTTCCCCCCTCTTGTAAGATTGTAAAATGCACTGGAATGCATTGCTATTGTGTTGTATTTTGTATCATTTAGATAAACTATATTTAATGATGTTCTCTTCTATTCAATCTGTGAATTGTAATAAAGCCAAAATTGAATCATATTGATGATGTTGCCTTTTTTAATTGCTGTCTAGTGGAGTACCAAAGTTAAAATGTTAAAAAAAACATCATTTGTATCTGGTTAGTTAGGAAGCACAAGGAGGCATGCTTTACATTTCTCACCGAGAATAAAAAATAAAAGGCCCTTCACAACTTATAGGTCCAATTAAATACTTAATGCTACCAAAATACTTTAAAACTACATCATTCTGTTTTATTAGTAACAAATCAGTACCTAAATAAGCATGCCTTTAAGCCAAAATCAACACTTTTATTACTGTTTTTACATTTTTAGTAGGTTCTCAATCTTTTTTCAGTTTAGTATCAGTAACAGAGTCACGTATTTTTTTATGAAAAAGAAGAATGTTAGTCTTTTTGTTTTGGGTTTTAGTTTTATGATGAAGATGAAGTGAAGTGAAGACCTTTTATTGTTTTTTTTTGTTTGTTATAGACTTTACACATACAAGAAATACCAGTGGTATATTATGATTAACCTGCTTTTATTAGATGCTGTTATTCAATTTAAACCTCTTTATAAAAGTCTTACAAGTCAATATACATACAGCATTTTGAAACGAAACTCTTCAAATGTTGACAGAAAACAGGGTGTAATTCCAAGTCAGTCATCATTTTCTGCTGTTGACTTGGTTTTAGCTTTCTTCATCAAGTATTTAAGGGGGAATTCTACAGGTTTACTGATTTGGTTTTAGGTTTGAGTTTTGGTTTTTTTTGGTATACTACTGCTGTTACAGTTAACATTACAATTACACTAACATTTTTCACTGCTAATTGTCTTTTACCTACTAGTTCTTGTTTAGTGATAACCCCGAACTACTGATTTTCTGTCTAAATTATAATCACAGTGCATTTATTATGGTCAGAATGTATTCATCTCTGGTCAGTTGATGTCTTTTTTAATTGCAGGCTAGTGGAGACTAAAAGTTAAAACATTAAAAAAACATCTTTTTTATCTGGCTTAGGAAGCACAAGGAGGCATGCTTTTACATTTAAAAGAGAGTAAAAGATAAAGGGCCCTTCACAACTTATATGTCCAGTTAAAGATGAGTATTTCACACTCTGGTTTTAGCCACGCCCACTTTCAGTAACTGAAGAGTACTGAAAAAAGGATATCAGTGTTGGTCATGAGCACTTTTGAACAGTGTTCAGCGTGTTGCGGCACTCCTTTGACCTGCTGGCAGTGTAGTGGACAGTCCAGTGTTCTCTTGTTCTCTGTGCTGGGCCGACTCCTCCACTGAGAGTGGAATTCAGTTTGGTTGTTGAGGGTTTGGCGTTAGAGGACCCCCTCCCTCCCCTGGATTTCATGCTATTGCATGAAGTCCTCTCAATCATACTTCACCTGCAGAAGCGACCCTTATTCTGCGCTTGACTGAGTTACAAGGTTATAAAGCCATTCTTCCTTCTCTTCCCTCTTCCCCTCACTTCTCAACCTCTTTCACATTTTTATGATGTAAGAGAAGACAGCACGAACTAAGGTGAGGTAATAATTTACATGGTTTTTTAATATAGTCAATATAGTGCTTTTACTAGAGTTAATATATTTAGTACTTTTAATATAGCCAATATACTGCTTTTAATATAGTTAAGATAGGACTTTTACTATAGATAATTCAGTGTTTTTAATATAGTTCATATACTGCTTATAATTTAATTGATATGACTTTTAATATAGTAAATATATTCCTTTGATACCAGAATGATACCACTAAGACCTGAAGTAAATAATGAGAGAATTCCATCCTACCCCCATACAAATTTAAACCAGTTTCAAAAAACTTTTTAATGCTCAAACCATGGGTTTTGAAGAAGGACATCTTATCAGGCAAGAAGACATATCAGTCTTTGGACATTCATTTTGTTTTGGATTCATTTGTTTTGGAAAAAAGAAAAGCATCACTCAGTTCTTCAACGTCTCACAATTCCTTTTGGTTTATGAGTCACTGGACAAAATTTAATTCTTCAACAGGATAATGATTCCAAGCATTCTTCACAATTGTGCAAAAATTATATCCAGACTCCAGATCTTTCTTGCACTGAGCAGGGTGGGATGGGTTGAACTGTCTGCTTGCTTGAAAAGGTGCAGGGAGGGTTTGGACACAAGTTATTTCCATAAATTGTTGGAAAGGAGATCAGGAATTTGTGTTACTGTGATAAAGGTAAGGGATGGTTATTTTGATGAAACTTGTCTATAAGCTTTTGCATCCATGACGCTTTGTATATTAGTACATCACACTTCAAAACCAGTGAGTTAGCTCTTCTACTTTGTGGTGGTCAAAGATACATTTTCCAGTATCTGGTTTTATTTTGATTAATAATAAATGTGTTATTAATAATACTAATTCACTATTTAGGTTGGAACTTCAAGAAACAGCATTGTATTACAATGTATTTGCATCAGATTGCATATGTTCTCTAGCCACTGTTTCCACGAGCCACACCTAACATTATCACTTGTGCCACTTTTGGCTGAACTGTTATTCAGAAGGACCTGGTGGTGGGGAATGGAGAGTGGAGTATCTGCCATAGGGTTAGTACTTATTCACAGTGCTGCACCACACTGGCTGGGTAGGCAAAACCAGTCAGCCTTATCTGCCTCCCTGATCTCAGTCTTCCAGTTCACCTAGTGTTACCAGTTTTTACCCATATGGGAGGGTGAAATCAGGGATGGGCTAAGTGTGAAGAAAACCTGCATTCGAGAAAGGACAATAAGCAATAAGTGTGACCTTAACCACTAATTAGTCCTGTGTGAATTACTTTGTCCCGGCAGAAGCATTTATTAGAAAGTCAGATGCTAATCTAAGCTAAGATGCACAGGCTTTTTTATGCTAAGATGCTCTTTGCTAACAAAAGCCCCTGTTGGGTAATAGAAGCTTTCAAAAGTAAAAACACCCAGTTAACCTTTGCAGCAGAAAGGACAATGGGGGTAGGGTGCAGGGGCCCAGGGTGAACCACTAAACAAATGTTCCTTCTTTTGGATGCTACTGGCTACAAATATTAGCCAATTTCAGCTACACACTATATATCATACCAGAGATATGATACATACATACATACATACATATATATACATATACATGTACATATATATATATATACACACACACACACACACATACAATCTAGCCCATTTATTACTTATTATATGTCACTGTTAAAGGGACCCTGGCTGTTTAGACACACAGGCCTCAGTAAAGTCCGCATGTTCAATACTGTTAAAATAAGCTGTTTACACCAAGCAAACCACCAGTATTGTGGACGGCCCCACACACCCTCTTCTCTTACGTAGCATACGGACAATTGGATCATAAACTGTAACCACACAAACACACCTCTGAGCTGAGCTTCTACCTTTTATATTGAAAGAACTTGCATCACATCTGCCTCTGTAAATACCTGTTATTTATTATCTACTGCACGTTCTCGGTCCCGCTGCTGCTATTATTTGCACAATTATTATTTGCTACTGTCTACCTTTATTCTACCCCTACCGCCTCCACTGCTAGAATACAGTATCTGTCATGATACCGTATTCACTTAAACATCGACTTCATTAAATGTTCTCTTGTCCTGTAGTTTGTGGCCCGTGTGTTTTTTCCCCCTCTCTCTCGCTCTTTTTACATTGTGTGTATTTTGTCCTGTCTACACTTGTAGTCTTGTGGTGTTTCTGTTTCTGTTCTTGTGTTCTTGTTGCACCATGGTCCTGGAGGAACAGTGTTTCTGTCAAGCCCCCAGCCAGCAGCCGCTAGAGGCTATTAGGACTTTTAGGTTGACGGTGGGGCGGCATTAGGATCAGGCCAGGCTGGCTTTTAGTTTAAGGATGATTAAGTTTACACCTGTTTTGAGTTATGTTCTGTTTTAAAAGCCTTGTTTGTGTCTCAGTTCTTTGTCCACTCACCCTCACAATACTCTCACGTTTACCCTTGCCCTGCTGTATGTTTTGGAACCCTTAGTCTTTTGTTTTAGTTTGGTGTTTAGTGGCCATTGTGCCTTTTTATGTTCGATAGAGAAATAAAGTGAGAGAAAGTCATGTCAGCCGTCTGCATTTGTGCCTCTTACCTGAGCGTGCCTGACCCCGACGTGACAGTTTCGTTTCACTGTGTAATATGTGTATATGGCTGAAATTACAAAAACCTACTTAACTTGACCTGCCAAAGTACTTAATATAAAAAGACTATAATCCCAGTACTAGTCAGCTGCTGATTTTGTTGCTGCATGAAATGGTTGTTCTCTCTTTTGAAAAACAAAATATCTAATTGAACTCAAATTTGTTATCCATTACCAAAGAGAAGAACATTGTTTCAGTTCTGTAAGTCTCATGCAACCATGTGACCTCATCTCAGTGGAATAGTGGTGACCGCCTATAGGGGTTTTGCCTATAATTAAGTAGTGTTAACTGAGTTCCCCTTTAAGACGGGAAAACTAGGTGTTGTTCTGACGTTAATTTCCATTTGAATTGTGGACAGATGCCCTTGGAAGATCTTATGACCACTACTAAAAAAAATCCACCTTCTTTAAATATGACAAAAACGTTGCTGGTTTTTCTCCTTGGGAGAACATTTTGACCCTGAACGTCATTAAAACAGACAAGCAGCCACAGTCATACATGCGGAGGCTGGAACTGGTATAAATGTGTTGCTTTGATACCTCACAAAGAGCCATGAAATGTCAAGCATGAAGAGGAGCAGTCAAATTGTGTCCCAAATTGTGACTTTTTTGTGGATCAGGTTAACTACAGTTGCTGTTTTGGGGGCAAATGAGCAAGAATATTTAAATGTACGTACATTTATTACAAGTTTCAATGTCCAAACAGGAGTATAAACCTTTGAGAGGTTGATAATGATATGACTGCAGCAGAAGGCAGTAAATTCCACTGATTTTCCAAAGCTTCAGGTGCTAAATCTATACTAAAATGTTATGTTTTCCTACTATTTTGCCTCACAGCACCCTTCTGGCATACATTTAAAAACTCTTAGGCTGAAACCTTCCATATGTCTGTGCATGTGTATTAACATACACATATTCATGCAAATACATATGTGTGTGGTATTAAATTCAAATTAAAATGTATTCTTTTTGTACCATATACACTATTTTACCCTACATGTCCTTCTCAATGGATTTAAAAACTCTTTTAGGCCGAATCCTTCTATATGTGTGTGCACACGTGTTCACACACACACACACACACACCCCCACACACAAACACAAACATAC